>CM037631.1:99423879-99512387 GCA_015227895.2 Colaptes auratus | reverse complement strand
GGTTGGACAGAAGATATGCTGGATCTGTGAAAGATGTGTGTCACACTGGTGCTGTGAAGCTGAAAATCCAAAGGGGTGTGTCAAGATATGACAATTAACCAGCTGAACCAAACCTTTAGTGCACATGAGAATGTCAGTCTTTAGACTCCTCAGTGCAGGTCTCCACACCTCTGATCCTACCAAGATCTGAGTAGAGGTATATGTATTCCTTCTCCTAGAGTCATCTTCCTCTGCTGATAAATTCAATATGACACAGAAATATAGATCATCAAAACTCTGTAATGTTTACTGATGCTGCTTCTTATTGCATCTATTATTTGTGAGTCAGATTCCAATCCCCTTTGATTAACACACAGAACAGCCTTCAAACATAGCAAAATAGGTATCTAGTGTCTTTTTGTATCTTTATCTAACCTGTGGTGCTGTTCCAGAAAGTTTTGGGTTCCAATAAGCCATCATATCTACTGGAGAAGACTACTTGGAAACTAGAGGCCATATCAAATAAAACTAGGTGCCTATGTTTAGACAATTGGACCGGAACTTTACTGAGACTGATGCAGCTGTTGGGTGAGCCTACCAGGGTCAGGCTCTGCTTGACCTGCTGTTCTCCAATAGAGAAGGGCTGGGGGAGATGTGACCGTGGGAGGCTGCCTGGGGTGCAGCGACCATGAGATGGTGAAATTTTCAATATGCAGGAGATAGTGAGGAGTACCAACAGAACCTTCACCCTGGACTTCCGGAGGGCGAACTTCAGCCTGTTTAAGAAAATTATTTGCAAAGTTCCCTGGGTATCAGCCCTCATGAACCGAGGGGTCCAGGCTGGTTGGACCTATTTCAAACAGGAGCTCTTGAAAGCACAGGAACTGGTGGTTCCCATCTGCCGAAAGATGAGCCGGTGGGGGAAGGCGACCAGCCTGAATGAGCAAGCAGCTCCTGGAGGAACTAAGGGTAAAAAAAGGGCTGTATCACCTTTGGAAGGAGGGGAAGGCTTCTCGAGGTAGGTTAAGGAAGTTGTTAGATATGTAGGAAAAAATTAGAGAGGCAAAGGCCCAGTTGGAACTGAAGCTGGCCCCTCCTCTGTGAAAGATAATAAAAAGCATTTTTACAAACATTTAATGTTGAAAAGAAGGGCAAGAAGAACCTCCACTCCCTATGGACCTGAGGGGAACACGGTGACTGAGGATGAGAAAAAGGCTGAGGTCCTGAACACCTTCTTTGCCTCAATTTTAACAGCAAGGCAGGAGGAGTTCGGACAAGTGGCCTCCTGAGCTGGGTGATGGGGTTCAGGGAGCAGTGTAATGCCCTGGATATCCATGAGGATTAGTTCGAGACCTGCTGAGCCACTTGGACACTCACAAGTCCATGGGGCCAGATGGGATCCACCCTAGGGTCCTGAGAGATCTGGCAGATGAGCTGGCCAAGCCTCTCTCCTCCATCATTTTCCCTCCAGTCCTGGCTCACCAGTGAGGTCCCAGATGGACTGGAAACTGGCAAATGTGGTCCCCATCCACAAGAAGAATCAAATGGAGGAACCTGGAAACTATAGGCCAGTCAGCTTGACCTTAGTGCCAGGAAAATGATGGAGCAGATTATCCTGGTGGCAATAACTGCGCCCCTGAAGGATGGCCAAGGGATCAGGTCCAGCCAACATGGATTTGGAAGGGCAGGTCCTGCCTCTCCAACCTGATCTCCTTCTATGACAGGTGACCCACCTGGTGGATGTTGTAAGCCTGTGGATGTAGTCTACCTGGACTCAGCAAGGCCTTTGACACTGTCCCCCCAGAAACTGTGGCTAAGCTGTCAGCTCGTGGCTTGGACAGCAACACTCTGCGCTGGGTTAGGAACTGGCTGGAGGGCCGGGCCCAGAGAGTGGTGGTCAATGGTGCCACCTCTAACTGGAGGCCAGTCACCAGTGGCGTCCCCCAGGGAACAGTGCTGGGCCTCATCCTCTTCAATGTCTCATTGACGATCTGGATGAGGGGATTGAGACAGTCATCAGCAAATTTGCAGATGACATCACGTTGGGAGCAGACATTGGTCAGTTAAAGGGTTGAAGGCCCTGCAGAGGGACTTTACTGACTGGACAGGGGGCAGAGTCCAATAGGGGCATTAAATAAGTCCAAGTGCCAGTGCTGCACTTTGGCCACAACAACCCCATGCAGAGCTACAGACTGGGGTCAGAGTGGCTTGAGAGCTCCCAAACAGAGAGGAACCTGGAGGTGCTGATCAACAGCTGGCTGAACATGAGCCAGCAGTGTGTCCAGGTGGCCAAGAGGGCCAATGGCATCCTGGCCTGCATTAGGAATAGTGTGGCCAGCAGGAGCAGGGAGGTCATTGTGCCCCTGTACTCTGCACTGGTTGGGCCACACCTTGAGCTCCTGTGTCCAGTTGGGGCCCCTCAGTTTAAGAAGGACATTGAGACACTTGAACGTGTCCAGAAAGGGCAACAAGGCTGGTGAGAGGCCTTGAGCACAAGCCCTATGAGGAGAGGCTGAGGGAGCTGGGATTGTTTAGCCTGGAGAAGAGAAGGATCAGAGGTGACACCTCATTGCCCTCTACAGCTACCTGAAAGGGTTGTAGACAGGAGGGGTTGGTCCCTTCTCCCCAGGCAACCAGCACCAGAACAAGGGGACACAGTCTCAAGCTGTGCCAGGGGAGGTTTAGACTCGAGGTGAGGAGGAAGTTCTTCACTGAGCGAGTCATTCGTCATTGGATGGGCTGCCCAGAGGTGTGGTGGAGTCGCCGTCCCTGGAGGTGTTCAAGGGGAGATTGGACGTGGCACTTGGTGCCATGGTCTAGTTGTGAGGTCTGTTGGGACAGGTTGGACTTGATGATCCTTGGGGTCTCTTCCAACCTTGGTTATACTGTGATACTGTGATACACAGTCTCAGGCTGTATGAGGGGAAGTTTAGGCTCGAGGTGAGGAGAAAGTTCTTCACCAAGAGAGTAATTCGTCATTGGAATTGGCTGCCCAGGGAGGTAGTGGAGTCACCGTCCCTGGAAGTGTTCAAGAGAGGACTGGACGTGGCACTTGGTGCCATGGTCTAGTCATGGGGTCTGTAGTGACAGGTTGGACTTGATGATCTTTGAGGTCTCTTCCAACCTTAGCGATACTGTGATACTGTGACTTACATTCACTTAGTAACCCCCAAATGTATTTGGAGGCCGTTCAGAAGCCATGTTTGTATTTACAGGCAGCAGTTGCAAAAACAACTTGGGAACTGTAAGTCAAAACAATCTAGTGAGGAGGCAATAGAGTTAAACTTCTAAATGTAGATGGAATAAAGCAGTCTGACTTGCTATCCCAAGTTAAATAAGCATACCAATAAATTTAGTAGTTGTCCATATCTGAAACTTCAAAGACAGGTGAAAATTTTCTTGTGACCATACAGTTCAATAATTGTGCTATAATAAATGTGAAAAAAAAACCCAAACAAAACCAAACAAAAAAACCCCACCACAAGCAAAGAACATTTTTCCTGATCATGATAATGAGCTGTTTAGATTTTGAGGAATGTGAAACATCCCTTCTTTTCTTTAACTTACTCCAGTGTGGTTTTGATTCATATTAGTTATAAAATCATCCTTTTTCTTTTTTTTTCCAGACTGGCATTCTCTACTCAGTTATTCTAGTTTCATGACAGTTATGAATATCTCTGATGGAGTGCTTCAAAAAGAAATAATTATGGAATCATAGAATCAGTCGGGTTGGAAGGGACCACAAGGATCATCTAGTTCTAACCCGCTGCCATGGGCAGGTCACTTCACACTTGATCAGGCTGGCCAGTGCCTCATCCAGCCTGGTCTTAAACACCTCCCGGGATGGGGCCTCAACCACCTCCCTGGACAACCCATTCCAGGGTTTCACCACTCTCACAGTGAAGAACTTCATCCTCACGTCCAGCCTGAATCTCCCTACCTCCAGCTTCATTCCATTCCCCCTAGTCCTATCACTACCTGAGATCCTGAGAAGTCCCTCCCCAGCCTTCTCGTAGGCCCCCTTCAGATACTGGAAGGCCACAATGAGGTCACCTCCGAGCCTTCTCTTCTCCAGACTGAACAGCCCCAACTCTTTCAGTCTGCCCCAATTGTTATTTTTGTTTCTTGTTCACAGGTAAAGAAAGGGGAATGTAAATGAAACAAACTATGAAATTCTAGGACTAAAAATTATGCATTCTAAACATTTGTCCAGTGCTTTGAAATTTATCTAACAAAATTCCTGCTTAAAAAACAGAAAAAAAGTGAGGCAATGGAGAGCTTCTAATATTTATTTTAAAATCTTAAATCTCAGTATTTAGAGATTTTTAACTCTTTCTTTTTTCCTATGAACCTATGTTACATTTCAATCAATGATGCTTTTTCAGAACCAACTCCTCTCTTGGGAACACATGAAAGAGATGCAATCCTAATTGCACACAGAAAAATACTGCTTAATTTAGTATTGAAACAGATGAAGAGGGATTGGAAATGCATCTGCTGATCTCTCTAAAATTCTCATCTGAGTTATGCAATACTTATATTTTTTTAAATTATTGATTTTACACTGATACATTCTATCTGTACAGTAACCTTACCTTGGTTTATAACAAATATCTGTTGGCACTGCTCCATTTTCTGTGTTAAAAAGTCGACTGCAGTTTGACTTCTAGCAATCAATAGCAGAGTAAATTGCCTATTTTCTCTGCTGGAGAAAGGTGGGGTCACTTGGAAAAAAGTAATTCAGAAACAATGTATTATTGGGAATCTAATTTACTGTCATGATTCTTCCATGAAATATTACCTCAAATATCAAAATTATCTTAGTTTTATTTTCCTTTTTCTATCCATCATTCTGGTTCATAAATTGAAATTCCAGAAGATTAGACTAATCTAATACCACTACCACTGGGATTAAAGGTTACTCTGATTCAGAGGAACAGAGAATAAGGAGGAAGTTTTAGAGCTCCGTTGAAGTTCAGAATAAACTACAAAAAGAATTGTTTCTTATAGCTATTTTCCAATGTATTTGCTTTTGTACAAAAAGAAAACATGATTATATACAGCAACATGGGTTAATATGTCTTGAAGGACTTGGAGAAAACACATGTCTCCTTTAAATAAAAGAGAAAGCACAAAAAATGGAGTAAATAAAAATAAAGAAGCAAACATCCTAAAACTTTCAAAAACAGATTGAAAGAAAGCTAAACATTTACTTGCAAACATGGAATGAGTGCCTATTCTTATTTGTGTATGCTAAGTTGTTTACTAGAACCCCCCAAAGGACCAAAACAAAACAAAACACCAAACACAAAAACCTAACAACCAAGAAAAAAAAAAGCCAAAACCCAAACCACTAAGTTGGCCTGGAGCCATGTTGTATTTTCATATAATTATTTTCATTTTTATGAAGGTTGGTATTTCATGATGTGGTAGGGTGAGAAAGTTCCCCCCCACACACACAAAGAAACCACAGCTAACTCAGTCGGAAAAGCAGATGAAAGCTATATTTACAGGCATAAATGGAATGCAATGAATATGTACACAAATATACAATATTTACAATACATACAGAAATACACAGCAATGAACGTAATGCAGAAAAGCCTTTTCCCTCTAGCCGGCCAGGGGGGTTCCCTGAACCCCCCTCTCTCCCTCCCTACCTCCCCTTTTTCCCAAAAAGGGTTAGAGAGAGAGAGAAAGGCAATTAAGGAGAAAAATTCTGTTAGCTCAAAGCGAATGCAAGAATTAGTTTTCTTATCTGGTTAGCTTTGTTAATTCAAGGTCGCTCCTGTCCGGCAAAGCTGTTGCTTCAGAGAGAGAAAACAGGCCCGCACGAACAGAGGGAAAGGTACAGAATGAACACAGCCAGAACCCAGACAGAACTGACAAAACTTAAACCTACCAATGAAATTAGTTTAGACTATCTTGTTGTCATTTAAATATCAAAAACATTCAGCCAGAGTGTTCAGCAACTGTCTCTTTCTTAAAGGCACAGCTTAAACCGGTCACACATGACCAAATTTTACACAACTTCTCACATGTTCATTGTAATGCACATACATCTTTCTTAATACTCTTAACGTTGTAGGTACATTAGTTTTCTGCTATTTCTATAGGTAAACTTTTCCAGTAACTCAGCATTGCTTACAGTAACTAATACTGTGTCTTGCAGTCCACTGAATATTAATTTGCTGAAGGCAAAATCAGCTATTCATGAGACCATCAGGGTTTAGTCAGTTTTAAACTCAATGGTTGACAGTAGGAAGAACTTCCACCTAAATGCCCACAACCAACCACAACAAGACAAAACCAAACCAAACCAAACCAAACCAAACCAAACCAAACCAAACCAAACCAAACCAAACCAAAACAAAAAACCTTTAATAATCTAATATTGGATAAATGGCAATTGATTCCAATAACAGGACAAGTACAGGCTGATTATTTACATCTTCTAAAGACTTTAAATGATGAACATTTGTATATTTAATAATATGGCTAAAATCACTTTTTCATTTAAACTTAGATGTGTTGGAAGACAAATGAAGAATATGTAATATCAAATGTATTTTCAGAGTTTAGAGAGAGACAAGAAAGAAAGACTAAAAGAAAACAAAAGTGAAATCAAAGCATTATTAGTTTAAAATACATTGAAGCAATTCAAAATTATTTTCATGGCACATGAACAGACCAAGGCTTACAACTTTAGTGATATTAGTGGAAGTCATTAGTATTTAAAAGTGTTGTACTACTAGATATGAAATTACTTTAAAGGACTTAGGTCACCTTGTAGTGTTTGTCTACAATTCTGAAATGACTGTAACAAATAAAACTGGTAAACTAAAGCTAACATTTCAACAGATGGGATAAAACCTCAGGGTAGACTAAGATATTTTTAAGATTGAAGATAGATGCATAGCTTCTCTTCGTGGTGCATACATTCTGTGAACAAACAATAGCATTCAAGATCTGTTATTCCATGCAACTATAAAGCAGAGCTAACAGAAAATTTTACCAAGTTTTGAACTGAAATAAAATGTTATTGCTCTGGAATGTTTTGAAATGGATGTTATTCTTTAATTTTGAATTATTTCTATAATAGTTAAATATTTGTTACTAGTGATTGTAACACAGTAGCTTGATACTTTGGTGGATCATAGGAGCTGAAATAGTCTATACATGTATAATTTTATGTTCAAGTGATCAAAGACAACTTCCAGTCAGATCATATTGAAACATGGTATCTTATTTTCCAGATCAAACTATGTCGGCACTCTAATGAGAATATTTATTTTGGCCTCAAAAAAGTATTAAATCAAATGGCAGTTTGTTGAAGTTACCTTCAAAATTGCCATTCCTGTGTTTTGATCATAAAGTAAGAGTATAAATACAGAGATACTAAACAGCAGGCATCCTTCATTATCATCTCTTCAGTGATTAAAGTAATAGGTTCACATTTTTAATAGCTGAAGTGGTTCAGAATTCAGGTAGCAGAGGAATCTAGAGAGAAAGTGTGACATAGAGGATGTCCTAAGGCATTTTTTTATTACTAAAATAACAAATAAAATGGTCTGGGGACCATTCTCTGAACTTGAGACAAAGGAGTACATCATGGTTTTGTTTGTTCAACTACAGTCTCTTATTTACCTGTCCCACTCCTGGGCAGACAGGTAAAAAGAGGATAGGAAGAATAACAATTGTAATTTGAAACAACCTGGATCTTGTACTGCCCAAATTCACTGCAGGGAAAAGTAACTCTTCAGTGGAGCAACTGGAAATGGTGTATTAAAAGGAATGTGGCTAGTAGGTAGAGAGAAGTTGTCCTCCCCCTCTACTCTGACCTGGTGAAACTGTATCTGGAATATTGTGTCCAGTTCTGGGCCCCTCAGTTCAAGAAGGACAGGTAACTGCTTGAGAGACTCCAGTGCAGAGACACAAAAATGATTAAGGGAGTGGAACCTCATCCTTACAAGATGTTGTTGGGTTATGAAGTCTCCCTCTATGAAGATATCAAAAATCCTCCTGGATGTATTCCTGTGTGATCTGGTATAGGTGATCTGGCAGGGAGGTTGGACAAGAGGATCTTTCAAAGTCCCTTCCAGACCCATTCTGTGAAATTATACAATTTTCTCAAGCAGCTTTTGTGGGCAGAGTGGTGAACCACATACTGAAGGGACTGATCATCCACATATTATCAGGACATAGCCATTGTCATCCCACTGAGATTAGCACAAATATATCAGAAGTAATATTTCTGGACTGGGACTAAAACTGTATCCAAAATAAGCACATGACCATTCTCTCTACAGTTAGGTGAACTGACCCCTTATATTTTGACTTGTTCAAAATATGAACCTAAATGTTGATATTCTGGCTCTGGCTCCATGATTTCCATATAATAAATTAAGATATTATTACAAGCCTGGAGATTTCCATAGTCAGTTTGGCTTCCTTTAATATGCTTAATGTTTGTTTTTTATTGCTCTTTATAAAAAAATCTGAATGACCTCTAGCATATCACAAAACATCTGAACCACTGTCAGGCTAGACTGGTGCACAACTGCATGACTAACATAAATCACTGTTTGAAAAGAAACATTTACTAATGTCTGTTTCTGAGAGCATATATAGACACATATTTTAAGATATAAGTAATTATGATACTCTTATGTGCAGGAAACAGACATTTGGGTTCTTGGGGAATTTTTTTAATCTTTCTGAGACCAGCATAATTTTAATAGGTAGAATCACTTTCATTGCTAATTATTATATGGTATCTTAAGTTGAATTTGAATGTTACGTGGTGCTGCAGTGTCAGAGTATCCTCATATCTGTAATACTCAGGATTGTTCACAGAACCTAACCAATACCCCTATAAATTTCATCTTCAAGAACTGTTTATACTAAAACAGTGGGCAAAAGAAGTTAACAAAGCAGATATTTTCCTACCAATTCAAAGACATTCACATTAGGTAAGATGAAGAGTAAGAGAGAATCTGAGTCAGAGTTAAGCAGCTAGACCTATACAGTTAGCATTTCAACATTTGCCTGGTTAATAACCAGATACTGACTTGTCCAACAATATGACTGCCATCTTAATTATCTGTTACTTCTCTCTGGCAGTTGGGTCATTATCAGATGAACTATCCCAAAGTGATAAAGGAAACTGATTTTAATGTTGTGATGAAGAGGTTATTAATTTATTATTAATTTAAATATAAAAATTATTTTTATTGCTTATTTAAAATTATTAATAACCTATTAATCACTATTCTATTACAGAGTCTAGTGCACAATTGTGAGATATGTCCCATAACTGATTTTGTATGTACAATTTGAATCCAATCAGAATATTTACGGAATTAATTTTGATTAAGGAATGAAGTTGCAATTCTGCCACTTGTCCACCAGATTCAGGTAATCCCTCCTGCTCTAGGCTAAAGGCTTACCCTCGGGGTTCCAGTCCACTTTAATACATGGTGGGCTCTCTTCTGATCTGGCGGGACTGTCAACATGACACTGGCTGTCTAGCTTCAGCAACGGACTCTCCTTTGCAGATTTCTGGGCTCTGAGGCTCGGCAGCCCTTCCCAGGTGCTGGCTTCTCATCTGTACTGCAGAGGTCACTAGTTTGGTTGTGTGCGGAGCTTGATAGAAGCAATAGCAAGGAGCTTAATAGCAAAGGCTATAGTGCTTAAGCAAAGGGGCAAAGACAGAGGGTGACTTGTTTACAACTTGGGGTAATACTTATAGGTTTCTCGAGGTTGGATTTGGCCAGTTGGTAATTTTGTAAACAACCAGCTTTGGCCTATAGAAAACATGAAGCTAGAATTATGCCCTTACTTGGCAGTAGCATGAGCATCCCATGTGATGGGTGCATGTAGTTGTTTACCCCTTAGAAGGTAAGCAGGGTTTTTTTTTGCCATCTGGCTGGTGCCCTGGTCTTTGTTGTCCTCAGCTCTGGGCTGAGTATCCACTCCAGAAAGGGTGGAAGTGGGACTGTGGCAAATCACACTGGGACAAGTTTTACAGTATTTGGGCCATAATTCTGGGCATATGTTGCCTCCACCAGAAATGTAATTTATGGTGACATCCCTTAAACTTTTAATTGCTTGAAACTGTTTGCTCCTATATTCATTTGCTTTATGCTATGTACTCTGCTCTTGATATTATTTGAATAAACTAAATAATATATCTAAAAAAAAAAGGTGAAAAACAAGTAGGGTGAGGACACAGTCCCTATAATACATGAAAGAAAAAAAAAAGAGGAAGAGAAACTTTCTTGTGGGATTAAGTTGGACCCTTTTAGATTATTTCAGTGGAATAAATGCACATAACAGTAACAAGGAGGTGGAAAGATGCTAAGTGCACATTGGCAGAGCCAGTAACATTGTCATTCCAGCCTACTTCTCCTGAGAAAGAAAATATTGAAGGTGTTTGTGGAAGAGTAAGAAAATGTTGTGTGATTCACTGACCCAATTTTCAGCTGTTGAATGAATGATCTTTTTGCCCTCTCAAGAGTAGCAAACTTCAGTTATCCTTGCAGTACTAGATAAAGATCTGTCACCAGTACAAACATGGTATAACTTGCAGCATGACTGACTTTTCAGGAAGATGAACTGCATTGAGGCAGTGATAAGAAAGGATGGAGGCTTCTCAGGTGGGCATAAGTTTCAGGAGGATAGTTCTCTCTATCATAGACTTAGGGCTGAAAATGCAAAAGAGAGGAAATAGCTGTAGCAACTCTGAAAAAAGCTCAGGGTTTTGTTTTTAAGAGTGCTGGTGCTTGTCCTTAGCTCTGAATGTCTTAACTCTAAAGCTGAAGAGTTATGTTTGTTCTCCTTCAAGGCTCATGAATCTTGCATGCTTGACTACCCAGTGACAGAACTTCAACATGAGGTGAAAAGGGTATCCCCGTTTTTCTTTTTGCCTCCTTATTTCCTTGCCTTCTCCCTTATGATGCTGATCAAGGCACACTCCTGGGGGGGGGGGAAATTTAGTTTGAAATCCTTTAGATTAAAGATACTGAACTCGAATCTCCCAAGTGATTCCTCTTACCAAGATTCTGTCATAGAAACCATGAACAATGTCTCCCCTCATCACCTTTCTCTGACAGCTGTGTTTTAAAGGCAAAGCAATTGAAACTGTTTTATATGTGGCTCACTAAGTGTCAGACATGCTGAAAGTACAAGTTTCAGACCTTCAATCCTGCTATGCCAGGCTTCTTAGGTCACTTGTGAATTCCATCAGGAGTTAGTTGTAGGCATCCTGAAAAGGGGATGAGCAGGTCTACATATATGTAAAAATGGAATTTCAGGCAGTTAGGAAAACTTTAGGTCAAACATACATGTTCTAAGCGACAATTAATGCACAAACTGTGCAAGCACTACGTTTTTTTTTTTTTAAAGAAGAATAGAATAGAATAGAATAGAATAGAATAGAATAGAATAGAATAGAATAGAATAGAATTAACCAGGTTGGAAGAGACCTTTGAGATCATTGAGTCCAACCTATCGTCCAACACTATCTAATCAACTAAAACATGGCACCAAATACCCCATCAAGTCTCTTCTTAAACACCTTCAGTGATGGTGACTCCACCACCTCCCTGGGCAGGACATTAATTCCAATTGCCAATCACTCTCTCTATGAAGAATTTCTTCCAAACATACAGCCTAAACCTCCCCTGGTGCAGCTTGAGACTGTGTCCCCTTGTTCTGGTGCTGGTTGCCTGGGAGAAGAGACCAGCCCCCAGCTGTCTACAACCTCCCTTCAGGTAGTTGTAGAGAGCGATAAGGTCTCTCCTGAGCCTCCTCTTCTCCAGGCTAAGCAACCCCAGCTCCCTCAGCCTCTCCTCATAGGGCTTGTGCTCCAAACCCCTCACCAGCTTTGTTGCCCTTCTCTGGACACCTTCCAGCAACTCAACATCTTTCCTAAACTGAGGGGCCCAGAACTGGACACAAGACTCAAGGTGTGCCCTAACCAGTGCAGTATGCAGGGGCAGAATGACCCCCCTGTTCATGCTGGCCACACTGGTCCTGATACATGCCAGGATGCCATTGGCTTTCTTGGCCACCTGGGCACACTACTGACTTATGGCTCAGAAGCCTACATTATTTTTATTATATTCATTTTATTGTATAGCACCAGAATTTTTTATCCCTTTTTCTAAATCTGAGTAGAAATTCACTTGATGTGTCACGTCAGTCTTTTACTCTCTTTCCAAACTCCATAGGCTGAATTTTTACTGGTTTCTACCCGAAGGTACGAATATCTGGGAAAGTGTTGTCTTTAACACTCTTTGTCTTCATGAGTGAAAAAATCAGAGAATTAGATTATAGAGGACTTGTCTTCCTAATTAGATTTTACTTGCCATTTCTCTTATTTGTCAAAAAATGAAGTAACAAAAATGACTGCTAGTATGGATACAGACAACAAAATCTGAGAATCTAACTCTTAACAGCTGTTCGGGAACAATTTTGCTCATGATACACATCAAGTTCAGATAAAACCCCATGATGGTCACCTGTCTCAAAGCCCAGCATTCTTGCTGGAACTATTTGGCAAAATTAATTTGTACCTCCATGTTTTGGTGCCTCAGTAAGGACTTGCTCTGACACAGTTGAGAAGTAAAAGAATCAAATGGCTTAATTGTTCAAAAGTGACAGATGCAACAGATTCAGGGTACACTGACTGCAAGGTGATCTCAGGATTAACAAATCCTGGGTAGCATCTGACAAAGTCAGAGATGGAAGCTTTTCTGTAGCTCTAATGTAATAGAAATGTTAGCAAAGATGCTCTGAGGATTAATAAATCCCGGGTAGCATTCAACATAGTTGGAAATGCAAACTTCACAGTATCTCTATCCATAATGCACCAAAAGTTCAGCCACATATTCAATACACAAGTCTCACCAAGAAAGCTGTCTCCATCTGGGTGGAGGAAAAAGAGCACATCCTGTTTACTGTCCTTGCAGCTGTCTTCCCCCCTAGTGACGGCTGCTACTGCAGCTGGTGGTGGTGCTTGCTCTGGCCCATGCTGCAGCCTCCTTGCTGACCCTGGTACCAGTGCCATTGGAACTGTGGTCTCCTTGAGGAAAAATTCTTCTCATGGGTTTTATACCTCACTCCAGGTTGTCGCTGCCTTCTAGGTGATGTTTAGCATGATTTGGGAGGAAAGTTGAGTAACATAGTTGTGTATGTTTGGCAGGTACAGAATTAGCCAGGTTGAAAGAGACCTCCAAGATCATCCAGTCCAACCTATTACCCAACACATCATGACTAACTAAACCATGGCTTCAAGTGCCATGTCCAATCCCCTCTTGAGCACCACCAGGTACAGTGACTCCACCACCTCCCTGGGCAGCACATTCCAATAGAAAATTACTTTTTCTGTGAAGAACTTTCTCCTCACCTCAAGCCTAAACTTCCCATGGTGCAGCTTGAGACTGTGTCCTCTTGTTGTGGTGCTGGTTGCCTGGGAGAAGAGACGAACCCCCACCTGGCTAGAACCTCCCTCAGGTAGTTGTAGAGAGCAATAAAGTCTCCCCTAAGCCTCCTCTTCATGGAGGCTCATCCAGTCTTTTCTTGAAGATCTCCAGGGACAGCGACTCCACCACCTCCCTGGGCAGCCCATTCCAATGGCAAATCACTCTCTCTGTGAAGAACGTCTTCCTAATATCCATCCTGAACCTCCCCTGGCACAACTTGAGACTGTGTCCCCTTGTTCTGTGGCTGATTGCCTGGGAGAATACTTGATATTCCTCTTTAGTATATTGAAGGGTGTCAACTTTAACACTGAAATTGGTATTAATTAGACAAAGATTGTGGTTCAGGCCCTTGAAAGCTGCTTTGAAGTTGGGTGTTTATGTTATTTGAGCCCTGCTTTATCAGCTTCAGACAAAACAGGGCCTCCTTATCTTCACAAGGCTCCATCCTTCAGCTCTTTGGCAGGCCAGATTCCTGATTCTTTGTTCAACACAAACACATGCTGATTGTGAATGACCTTGGTCTTGAAGTGTGGTAAATCAGCTTGCCTTCCTATCCCACAGCAAGCTAAGCAGTTTATGACAATACAATATATGAGACAGAGAGCTCAGTTTCTTTCCCCAATTGTTAGTGTAACTGAGGAAAATTGACAAAAGTAGATATTTGTATTTTTGTTGCTAAGATCACAGAGTATTTAAACCTGACTTTCAAGACCCAGTGTTAAATACAGTTGAGTAAGAAAAAGCCAGTCTACTTTAATCCTGTAAAAAAAATCAGGAGGCTGATCTAAATCAGTCATTTGGATGCCATCTCATTGTAATAAAGACTAACCTTTTCATGTTGGGATGAATTGCTCTCTGCAAGTGGTTTTCAGTTTTTGACTTTTCCCCTGTTGACTACCAAGGCATTTTAGACATCAGTGTCAAACTGAAAGTCTAACTTCAGAGAAGTCAATTTTCCTGAGACAAATCTCAGGTTGGTTGACTGACTGGGTAAGAAAAGTTTAACTTTATGTGGCTAGAGGTCATTTTCAAGATGCCCTTTTACAATTTTGTGGTTGTGAGTCACAAAATATTATTACATTGATTGATCTACCCGACACAGCTATTGTGAAAATGAGTTCCTTTTTTTAACAGAGAGAAATACATCCAAAAGATACAATTCCACCTCTAAGTCCAATGCACTTCTGATAACTACAGTGGGATATACCACAGCAGGAAAGGTGAAGGACTAATCTGCACATAACATTGCTCTTCAATCTACATTATAAATAAGAAAATCCTTCAAAAGCTTTGATAGAGGAAATTTGTTCTCCTATCTGTTTTCAACCGTAGTAAAACCAAGCAGAACAAGGGCAGAAGCAAGCCTCCAACTTCCTCATCTCTCCTTCTCCAAACAAGAGCCATGTATATTGTTTGCAAACAGATTTCCAGTAACTGAAAGATACTTATTTTTCTGTATTTGTATCTACTTCATTAGCTGAATGTATTATTACACAAGGTTTGAAGATTATAAAATACACAAATTCATTTTTTTGCCTTTTGAAATGGACAAAACTGCAAATGTAAACTAATCACAAGCTTCAGATGTTATAGTGGTTTCGTGTAGAGCAAAACATTGACACATATTAAATTCTCTGATCTGGTTTGTCACAAATTAACTGCCAGTGACATTTATCCTAGCTAACTCAGAGCAACTAAAAATTAAAAATTATTCCTATCTAGATTAAGGAGCTGATGACTATCTCCATCTCTCCATAGCTGCTAAATAGAAATAGGGTCTTGTTTTTCTTCCCTGGCTCTTAATCTAGAAGTTTGTAAGCCTCCCATCACTCTGTCCCATAGGGATGTGTTTGACACTTCAGGGCATATCAAATCATACTAGACAGTTATGATCAGGGAATAGAATTAAATCTACAGTCAATAGAGTCTGAAGTGTTTTTAAACCTTCTAGTGTCACCTTTGTACGATCCAAAGTCTAGTTTTAATACAGCACTGTAGCACAATACTGGCCAATGCATCTGCAAATTTTATGGGAAAGAGTTGTGACTAAAGCAAGAAAATATGAAAAGGTGAAACTGCAAACAAGGTAAGAGAGAGTGCTTCATGGATTCTGCAGGAATAACAGCTAAGAAGTCTTACTGGGAAAAATAACAACTGGGTTTTTGGTCCCAGTAGTCCTATTGTATAATATGAAACAACAAATGGTTTATAATTTAAATTTCTACAGTTATTTGTTATCTAATAGAATCACAGAATGGTTTGGGTTGGAAAAGGCTTTTACTAGTCATCTATCCATCCACATCCAGAATAATCAGGGACTTCTTCAACTGGATCAGGTTATTCAGAGCCCCACTCAACCTGAAATGTTTCTGAAATCTTTCCAGGGATGAGGCATCTACCACTTCCCAGACATCCTATGCCAGTGGATGGCATGACCCCATTATAAAAAAACCCAATGAATTCTTCCTTAGATCAAGTCTGAATATACACTCTTTTAATCTAAAATCATCATCCCTTGTCCTGCTGCAACAGGCCCTGCTAAAGAGCCTGTTCTATCTTTCTTATAGGACCCTTTTAGCACAGAATGGTCACAATCAGGTCTTCCCAGAGCCTTCTCCAGGCTGCTCAACCCTAATTCTGTCAGTCCTACAGCAGAGGGGGTTCCAGTCCTCTGATCATTTTTGTGGTGTCTCCTGTGCTGAATACTCCAGAGCTGAACGCAGCACTGCGGAAGAGGTCTTAGCAGAGCAAAGCAGAAAATCACTTCCATCAGCCTACTGGCCATGTTGCTGAGGATGAAGCTCAGGATATAGTTGGCAAACTGTATTCAATTTCAGTCTATTCAGTGTATTCTGGACACTTCGTTTTCAACAAGTAGACAAGATTTTCTCAAGGTATATACAGGGGAACAAAGAGATAGTGGAGTGTTGATAAAATAAAGGATATAAAATGATTTTGAGATGAACAGGATAGAAGAGGTTATCTAGCCTTGAAACCCCTCTTTCATTTGTGCCTTGAAAAGAAAATAGCTCTCCTTAATTTTACCACACTTGAACACAAACAGAAAAGGAATTAAGATAAAAACCCTTTATAACTGCAGGGATGTGGACAGAAATAGCCATTAAGAATTCAACCCAAAGAATGTGTCAAATTACCTAAAAAAATATTCTACACTCTTTCAAGGCCTATCCTAAATATTTGAGAACAGAGATGACATTTAGAAGCAGAAAGGAAGGTGGGCAGGAAGATCAGAGGAGAAAGATGAATTTCTTGTGCTGCAATATAGCACCATCATTTTTCTTAATTATTCTTGACATTACACCTATTATTCTGTGAGCTCCTTCAGAGCATAGACAGGAAAAAAATGCCAGTTGCTTTTCAGAATAAAATGTGAAGAAATACTTGCTGTTGGCTTTTAAGACTGGAGTTTGGCCTTTGATACACAGAATCATAGCACCACCTATCTGGTAAAATTAGGTGTTCGATTTGCAGGTGTGCAGCAGAGGGCATATTATATAAAATGGTTTGTGTTTGTGTGGAAGAAAGCCACTAGAGCAAACTTAATTTTATAGTAAAAGAATAATACTGAAGATATGGTGAGGAAAAGAAATACTTAAGTCCTGAATTAATCCTCTAAGAACTTGAATTCAAATTTGTAGGGCAAAATAAGCAGTACATACCTATGCAGGGCATTTAAATTCAATATATTCTCAAAAACCTGGGACCAATGTTATGTTATCTATCTAACGCAATGAACGAAAAAGTAATTTCCTCATCTCCTCTAGGGTGATGCTGTAAAACAAGGATTAAGAATTGTTCATCAAAACCAATGTGAAAAAGACATAGAGGTTACGTTAAGAAACCCAGAGTTGTAACAGAAATATAGAAAACAAAGCAGAAAACTCAGTCAAACCACTAGTGGCCTAAAATTTTATCTTCTTAATAAGGACACTTCCATTTCACTGGATTCTTTAAATTTAATTTCTGTACTTCAGTGAATCATGAAGAGTAGGCAAAAAATAAATTACAAGCCCTCAAAGTTACAACAATCACGATATGAATTACTGTTAAAAAAATCATACTTAATAAGGATTATGTAATTAAAAACATGTATTTGGGAATTAACAAACAGAAGTCATAGAAAATAATTTCAAAAGGCAAAGCACACATATAATGGAAGTTTAACACCCATGTCAGAATCTGTGTATATATATGTATATGCATATTTATATATGTTATCTATCTATCTATCTATCTATCTATCTATCTATCTATCTATCTATCTCTCTGTCTATCTTTCTATCTATTTATTTAAGGGATTACTGACCTCTTCATGGAAACACAGGCTCAAAATGAAAAATCTGTTTTATTCACATGAAACTTCTTGAAAGTCTAATACACTTTTGTTGATAAGCAGCTCTTCTTTAAATCTTTCCCATTTTTAATGAGACTCATAAATACAAGATAATGAAGTTACATTAGTGGAAATCTGTAGATTCTCAGTTGCGCTCTCTCTAGTAAAAATCATTCTTGGGAATAATAATACTAGTTTTGTCTCTGTTCTCATAAACCCTGTCCTCCTCTCCAAGAGCAGGAATTCTCCTGATCTTCAGTGGTTTTACCAACCAGTGATGAGAGAAAAATCCCAGATGTCACTGCTTGCTGAATATTAATGTATTTACAAAGGCATACTTGCAAAGGACTAAGAAGACTTCTACTCCATAACACTCTGACTGCTGTGAAGGGAGAGAGAAAATAATAGATATGAGCTCATTTCTCATAAAAGAAGAAACTAAGCCCCAGATGGGTAGTCAGGACTATAACCCTACCCGCTGTTGTATTCTCTTTCCCAGGATTATGTTGTTGCTTATTCTGACACACAGACCTTTGTACTTTCAGTAGGGCTAGATTTGGGGGATGTACAGTGTTAACAATGTGTTAAGCCAGTGAATGAGTAAAGAGAGTCTTGTAAAGAGGTTCTGGCACAGCACCAACCACCAGCACATTGCATGCACCTTGAAGCATCAAAGCGCTTGCTGTCCTGAAAAGACAGAATCACAAAATCACAGAAATGTTCAGGTTGGAAAAGATCCTCAGGATCACCAAGGCCAACCAATAACCCTACGCTACAAGGTTCACCCCTAAGCCATATCCCCAAGCACCACATCCAAACGACCTTTAAACACACCCAGGGTTGGTGATTTCACCACCTCCCTGGGCAGCCCATTCCAATGCCTGACCACTCTATCCATGAAAAAAATTTTCCTCATGTCCAGTCTAAACCTACCCAGTCACAGCTTGAGGCCATTCCCTCTTGTTCTATTACTAATTGCCTGTGAGACCAGCACCAGCCTCTCTACAATGTCCTTTCAGCTAATTGTAGACAGCAATGAGGTCTCCCCTCAGCCTCCTCATTTTCAAACTAAACAGACACAGCTCCTTCAGTTGCTACTCATAAGACTAATTTCCCAGGTCCTTCACCAGCTTAGATGCCCTCTTCTGCACTCTCTCCAACACCTAGACATCTCTCCCATACAGAGGTGCCCCAAACTGGAGACAATACTCAAGGTGTGGCCTCACTGAGCTGAGTACAAGAGGACAATCACCTCCCTTCTCCTGCTGGACAGAGCATTTCTAATACAAGCCAGGATACCATTGGCTTTCTTGGCTACTTGAGCACACTCTTGCTCCTATTCAGGTGCTCGTCAGTTAGAAACCCCATGTTCATTCCGACAGACAGCTTTCCAGCCACACTTCCCCGAGCCTGTAGCATTGCTTGGGGTTGTTGTGATCCAAGCGCAGGACCTGGCATTTGGCCTTGTTGGAGCTCATCCTGTTAGCACTGGCCCATTGATCCAATTTATCCAAGTCCCTCTGTAGAGCCTTCCTACCTTTGTGCAGATCCACACATCCACTTAACTTAGTGTCATTGGTGAATTTACTGACACACTCTGTGTCTTCATCAAGCTCATTAATAAAGATGTTAAACAGAAGTGGTCCCAGCACTGAGCCCTGAGGAACACCACTTGTGACCAGCCACCAGCTGGATTTAACTCCATTGACCACCACTCTTTGGGCCCATTTATCCATCAGAGTGTGTGCTCATCCAAGCCATTAGCAGCCAGTTTGTCCACAAGAATTCTGTGGGAAAGAGTGTTAAGGCTTTTTGAAAGTCTAGGTAGTTAACACCACAGCTTTTCCCTCATCCAATAGTTAGGTCATCCTCTCATAGAAGGAGATCAGGTTGATTAGGCAGAACGTGCCTTTCATAAACCCATGACGTCTGGGGTTGATCCCCTGGTTGTTCTCTATGTGTCATGTAATGGTGCTTGAGATGATGCTCCATGACCCTCCCTCGTACTGAGGTCAGACTGACAGGTCTATAGTTTCCCAGATCCTCTTTCCTTCCTTTCTTGTAGATAGGTGTTTCATTTGCTACCCTCCAGTTCATTGGGACCTCCCCAGTTAGCCAAAAGTTCAGGTAAATAATGGAAAGTGGCTTGGCAAGCACATCTGCCAACTCCCTCAGCACCCTTGGGAGAAAACCCAAAACATGTCCTAACCCAGACAATGGGCTAAGCACCTGTGAATGTGCAAACCTGGACATTTCCTGGGGTCCAGAAGGTCCAGGTAAACATTCATCACGTGCAACTAACCTCGTAACACACCTCTGAGCTGTGTGTGCCCCTGGCCATTTCTGGATATGCCCCATTCTACAGGTTCAGCTGTCAGCTCTCTCTGTTACCAGTGGTCATTAATTGTCTTTGGACAGTATTTAAACCAGCTGAGAATGTAGGCAATTTGCCTTGTTCTCACCCAGAAAGCAACAAGAACCAAATATTGCCAGAGTTGCAGATGAAGATCTTATCCTATCAGGCAAACCACACCTGGGCCTTTCACCTGGACCAACACTCTAAGAACCCTGCACTGAAGGCAGAAAGGGGAAAAGCCCCTAGAAATTGAATCTCAGAAGAGCTGCACTCAGAAGAGCCTGTGAGGCATGAGAAGAGAGAGGCTCCTTAGCCCTCTCTGAGCCAAGGAAAAGCTAGAGCCCATGAACTTGAAGAAACTCCTGGATATAGCTCTGAAAGCCCTGTGCTGGAGAGCACAGGAGCAGAAAGGCCCCATAGCACAAGAGCCGCTTGAATTATAGTGTCTGGGAGGATACTGAACAAAGTAGCAAGCCATGAGTCCCCAGCTGATTTGCTACAGAATTCCCCTTGTGGGGAACCACAGATCACAGCACCTCTATTTCCAATTTGAGTCACTGCATTGGAAATTCACGATTGTGCTTAAAACATTTCTCTGTCTTCATATTCCTTGTATGTGGAATGTATTACCTGCAACTGAATAAACCTGCAAATATACTTTTTAAATAAGTAATGGTGGTTGAAGATACCATCACCAGAAATATTAAATGTAAAATACATATTTATTACCCTTGCCTAATGGTTAAGTGCCTGATACAACTAAGCTTACAACATGAGTGCTCCCAGGCAGATGCTTCCTAAGGAGCGACCTATAACATTGTGGATACATGGGCACTGAGTTTTGTGTTTTCTGTCTTGTTGCAGCTTCCAGGGAAAGACTATTCAATTTTTCCTCTTGTAAGTCTCCAGAAACTAGTATAAATCACTTGGAATTTCAGGTTGGACTCGATGATCTTTGAGGTCTCTTCCAACACTGGTGATACTGTGATACTGTGAATTAACAAATTAAATGTTGATTTGTACATGGACATTTATTTTTTGTTAAAGGGTTTACTAGTCCTTGTTACCACAATCATCATCAGTAGTGTTGTTACAGCATTTCTAACTGGAAAACTGAAAACAGCTACTGTAACTATGCTACTATAACTATGTCTTATGAAAAAAAACAGAATAACTGTTATTTATTTATTGGTTTGTGGACTAAGTAAAACACCCAAAAATTAAACAAAATTAGGGTGAGAAGTTATTAGTGGATATTTTTTACTGATTAAGAACAGAAAATTACCAAATTTATGTCAGGCCTAAGATCCCTTTTACTCTCTGCAAATGAAGTGAAGCTGTTTGTTCATAATTTTTAGCACGTGATCTTGTAGACAGGAATTCCATACTTACTGCATATTGATGTTTTGGGGTTTTCTTTAAAGTTCTCTTACTGTGAAATGAATAATCTATTTTAGGCATCTACATTAAGATAAGATGAATAACACTGTAGATTTACTGCTTCCACTGTATCACAGTATCACTAAGGTTGGAAGAGACTGCAAAGATCATCAAGTCCAACCTGTCACCACAGACCCCATGACTAGACCATGGTACCAAGTGCCACATCCAATCCCCTCTTGAACACCTCCAGGGATGGTGACTCCACCACCTCCCTGGGCAGCACATTCTAATGGTGAATGACTCTCTCAGTGAAGAACTTTCTCCTCACCTCGAGCCTAAACTTCCCCTGGCGCAGCTTGAGACTGTGTCCCCTTGTTCTGGTGCTGGTTCCACTCCACTTATCTACTGCTTACCTTAGATGCCTACCTTATAGACATGCAAAATGTGATGTTAAGCTTCTGTGTTTTCTCTGTGTGTAAATTAGGCATTAATAACAAAGCCAACTGAAAGATACTCTGAAAGAATGATTACACTTCAAATGTTGATATTTGAAAGAGTCTGTGAGTATTAGGAATTTAGAGACATTCATGGGAGGCAGAATATTCAATATCTTAATAGTACATTTTGTTTCTTTCATCTGAAGAATCTAGGACTGGTTGTTTCTGCTTCTGAAACAAATGGTCCCAGGTTTGGGCCTCCTACTGTGATTCTTATTCACTGGATGTTCTCTGGTCACAATTCTTTTTCTCACACATTACAAAAATTTGGACTCGTTTAATTGCTTTCTGCCTGGTTGCTTGCCACTATTTTCCATAAACCTGAAATTTGATCAAATCATACAAAGTGCTTCAGCTGCATTCACTAGAATTTGTTGACTGAAGTTGTCCTCAAAAGACAGAAATTTAAAAATTAAATTGGTTTGAGGGAATATATATTTTCATGTACATGACAATGAAAATAAATAAATAAAACTATCCAGCTTAAATCACTGGTAGTTGGTCTGTGGCTATAAAGTAATCAGTTACCTGGTATCAATCTAGAGAATTAGTTTTTAATGAGTTGCGTGCATTCATGACTTAGAGAGTGGTACAAAAATAAAGAGATTCTAGATATTTCATGAGACCCTAGTAGGCTATTATTCTAAGATAGTCATAGGTGTGTGCACCCAGAATGATCACTGGTTTGAGAATTAGTAGGCTAATCGCTGCTGCAGGTGAAGAATGCCAGATGATCAAGTCTGCATCAGTGTCAGATAGGTTCCCCTCTTTTGTCTCTCTGAGATGTTAATTAATTTAGAATAAAATGGGAAATAAGCCAAAATGGATTACTTTGTCACTTTCAAACAGACTGACAGTACCTCTTTCTTCACTGGAATGGAGTCTCTCCATGCTGTGATGTCTTTTAAATAGATTTGATTCTGAATAAGTTTAACACAGAGGTCTTCACTCTTCCTTGAGCTCACTGGGTGCACATTACCACTCTGTGAAAATCAGCTATCATGACTTTACATACATGTCTAGGGTCACACAACAGAAATTAGATTCAAAGCCTAAATTAGTAATTTCCTGCCAGACGACCTCTGAGGTATCTTCCAACCTAGGCCATTCTATGATCCTATGATTCTGTGAAGATGTAGTACCTGAAAAAGAAGGAACATTTTACTGCTGAAGATATATGTGTACTGTGTAACAAGACAAGTAAGATAATTATGACAACTTGTCCTTAATGTCCTTCAGGAGAAAATAATCTGATATAAATATTTAACAAAAGCATGACAGAAAATTCACTCTCCTTCTAATATGTTTTTTATATTTTATTAATTTTTAAATTATTAGATGTCTACATCTTTTCATAGCAAATCCTTATAACTTGAGGGGGTTTTGCTGCAGGCAAAGTGCTGCTATTTGATTTATCTTCTGCATTTGTCTTGCTTTAACTACATGACCTTTTTTTTCAGAGAAGTGCAAAGCTATGTTTGACCCCTCAGGGAAAAAGTTTTCTTTCTTAAGAAATGTGTGCAAAGTACTTAATAAGTTATGTCACTCGGTTTTACTGTATGTTATTTTTTCAGTAACTATGGTTAACTTTCTGAATCCCCAGATGACAACATTTTAATAAAAACAAGACATTTTCAACAAAATGTCAGTAGCAAAGTGATCAAAGTGCTATGGGAACAATTGGCAACAGTTTGAGCTTTGAATTTCCTATTCACTTTCCAAAACATTCACTTAAAAAGCATTTATTGAAGCTGAACTGCCTTTATCAGCCTGATCAGAGCTCCATAAAGAGCATGCATGATTCAACTGCCTTTCCCAGCTTTTAAAAAAAAATAACTTTGATATATGCCTCACAAGTACAGCACAATAGTTTTCATGCTCACGTTTGTTAAGATTTAGTGCAGCTATTAAAGAACAGAAGGGCTCTTTGGTGGCAATTCTTAGACATACCAAATATCCCAAAGCACAACCTTCTACAAATCAAAGATTAAGGCACTGACAAAAATTTCCACTTGATTGCAGTTTTCCCCCTTAAACTTGTATCAGGAGTGACTGTCTTTTCGATCAAATCTCTGAAGGAGGTGATATTTTTATTTTTTCACTTGCCAAGAAAAATATCAACTGAAAGATAAAAAGTGACATTTTATGTGCCTTGTCCAGAAGTCAGTAGATTTATTTAAAAAACTTTCTCTGTGCCTGACCTCTACATGAAGTTTGTGACATATCTCTTGTCAAGTATTGATCAGTTAAGACTTTATGGTTTGCTTACTGCAAAGTAGCTAATAATCCCTTTTTATTTAGTTTTGTGGCTTTGAATTCTTATCATGACCCAGATGATTTCTCTGGGATATTTTGCTTCAGCTTTATAAATGGGCTATGGAAATTAAGCCTACTAAGGCAGCTTCCTGAGCAAACAGCCTTTATTTTCCATCAGTTCACAGTGCAAGTGGTTTGCATGCAGATAGATGCATTTAGAAGCAGCAGATGTCATCAATCTTTATGACTTTCTGCTGCACACCATTTCAGCTCTACCTCTTGTAAGAGATGGCTGAATAATCATCATATACTCTTCGTGAATGACGTAAAACTTCTTGTTCAGCTTATCTCAGCATTTTGTGATCATTGCTGTGTATACATGAAAGATGGGGCTTTCATCAAATCTCTGCTTGGTGTTTTTCAGATGGCATTCCAGTCTACCAGATCTTCTTACTAAATAGTTATGTTATACTGTCACACATTTCTTTACTTCCAGAGAAAATAACACAAGAAAAAAACCACCAGTACCCAGGCTACTTCTATACAAACTCAAAATAGTAACAGAGACATTATTCCTAGGGTCACTGGTAAATCTTATATGGAACAGTAAAAAGCCAGTAACATGAGACTTAAAAAACTCATATTTTAGGATATTTGTATATATCTCAGCAGAGAAATGGGATTATCTTTGATACAGGATTTAGATCCTACCTTTTCAGAACTGGATATATTATCATCACAGTGTTATATGATGGAGATTATGAAGATGCATTTATACCACCCAAGTGTTTTGCAATGCAATGGTTCATTTTGCATAAGTTCCTAGTGTAATGAACTGAACAATGGTATTTCAGACTTCTATTCATTGTTAACTCTATGCAGGTGTCTGCAACAGATCTTTATCTGATTCTTTCGATCTGCAGGTGCATTAAAAAAATCTGCTTGAACCAGAGCAAGTGGAAATGTAACAGATGTTGATTTTTAAATGAATCAGTATTTATGGCAATACCAGAAGCATCAGAAACACAATCCATAGTCAGATTAAAAATAAACAAATAAAATAAAACCATTCAGTAATCTACAATGAGAACTGAGCAAATCTTATTACAGCTTGGCAGTTTAGAGATTACTTTGTCCCTAAGAGCAATAAACAAAAGTATGACATTTCTTCCACAATATCACTCATTTTGATATGAAAATATTTCTCACCATTAACTTAACATAATGACAAAAGTGGACTGTGAGCAAATATTGTTCAGATGTTCTTTGCATTAAACTAAGCTGGAAAAAAAATTGTGCTCTATTTTTCTGTAAGAATGAGGCAGTAAAAATTCTGACCAGATGGTAGAAGAGGCAAATTCATTTTCCCCCCTCACCTAAAATTATTCAAAACCACATCCCATATGGGAATAGGCTAACCATCTGGCTATATCTGTTTCATCTGACTAGGGAATGGTTAAGAAATACTACTAGGAAAGGAAAAGTCTTGAACTGTGATTCCTGTTCTAAGTAGCTATTCTGAAATTTATAGCCACTAACAACAAGCTTGAACATTTGTGAAACAGGTACCATATTTCACATCTCCCCTGTTTCAAATGGCATCCTAGTAGTCACTTCCCCACAAACTTATGCCTTTTCTCTACTTCAGTGAATCTTTCATTCCTTTTTGTAGTGGCATAACTTCTAGGATGATGTTAACTACACAGTGAAGCCTTTAAACTGCTGGTGAGGAAACTCTTCTGAATGAAAAGAATCAAATCAGTCTCAGTTCATATATGCCAATATATCAACAGTATGGAAATGGGGTGAAAAGAAGGTCAACTTTCACCATTCTGGGCATGATTTCAAAGAAGCACAAGTGGAAAGTAATCAGTTCGGGAGTCCTTCTCCCCCAACAAGTGTTTTGAAAGCTCTCAAAGTGCATTAAGTTTTTAAAGTCTGGCAAGAATGAGAGCCTGTGATGTTGGAATTATATTCATACTAGAAAGCTGACCTGTGCTGCCCAAGAAATTATGCCTGGAGAAGTATCTGAAATAAATATTTTAAATTAGACACTATGCAAGAGAGCATGTTAACAATTAGATATCATAGACAAACAGGCATAAGGGCCAGAGCTCACGCAGTGACCCTGACAAATTTACTAGCACGGTTCTAGAAACTCCAAATTCTAGTTATGTGCAAGAGTATTTCAAAAAGTCTTCTAGTGGTTGCTTCTCCCATAATGTCTCTCTTTCCGTTTTCTATGACACCTATTTCAAGCCCTGCTGAACTCACAGTTAAACTATGTGACAACTGGAACGATTACAGGCTTTTATCTTCTAGTTGGCTAGCCTCTACTACAAAACTTGACAAACTCAGAATATCAGAGATTACTAACCTTTTGCTCCAATTGAAATTGGTACAAATTAAATTAATTGCCTTCAGGATCATTGGACAAAAAGAGACAACTAGGCATAACACACACACACACACACAATCTTTACTAGTGAAATCTTAGTTTGATTAGCAAACAAGTTCAAAATTAAATAAACAATGTACCAAAATTATGGTGCTTTTTTGAGTAGCAACTTCATTCTCTCATTAGATCCTTATATCAAACTGCCTCCTGACTGACTGCTTGACACCTAGCTTTCTTGATGCCTGATGCTTAATTTCAAGTTCCTGCTGCAGTTTGATTTCCTGTCACCTGACAATCCTTACTCATAGAATGTTGGTAAAGAGTGTTCATTTTAGAGCTAGCAAAGGTGAAGGGACTTTGAATTCTTTTGCATAGAAATAAAGCTAATAAATTAAAGTGTTAACTGTTTCCCTAATGAAGAATTATGAATTTCCCCTGGTGACTTGAAAAACATGTTTAAAAATATTATTTAAACAGTATTTCAACATCACGATGTTAAAGTCCAAGATTCTCACACTACATTACATGAAAAATACCCAAATGGCAAAATCCAGAAACTTGAGAAGTACTGTAAATGAAAAGCAGAAGTGTAGGGTTTATTCTTATGAGCAATACCTTTAGCAATAGAAATACTGCAACAGAGAAAAAATCTGAATGATATCAGATAGATTCTAGATATTTTTTTACATCATCAAAGAATTGTCAGGGTCGGAAGGGATCTCAAGGATCATCGAGTTCCAAGCCCCCTGCCACAGTCAGGGTCACCCTCCACTACATCAGGTTGCCCAGAGCCACATCCATCCTAGGCTTAAAAGCATCTAGGCATGGGGTTTCCACCACCTCTCTGGGCAACCTTTTCCACTGTCTCACCACCCTCATGGTGAAAAACTTCCTAATACCCAATCTGAATCTACCTATTTCTAGTTTTGATCCATTCTCCCTTGTCCTATCACTACCTGACACCCTAAAAGGTCCTTCACCAGCTTTTTTGCAGGCCCCTTGAGGGACATGGACCCATCGACAGCCACTCTTTGGGGTGTGGCTGTCAAGACAGTTCTTTATCCACTAAGTGGTTCATCCATCAAACCCATATTTTACCATCTTGGAAATCAGGACATCATGTGGGACAGTGTCAAAGGCTTTGCTCAGGTCCAGATAAATAACATCAGTTGCTCTCCTCTTGTCTATTGATGTTGTGACCTTTTCATAGAAGGCCACCAGGTATGCCAGGGAAGGTTTGCCCTTGGTGAAGCTGTGCTGATTGTACCCAATCACCTCTTCATTATTCTTCTGCCTCAGCGGTGCATCCAGGAGGATCTGCTTCATGATCTTACCAGGCACAGAGGTGAAACTGACTGACCTATAGTTCCCTGGATTCTTTCCTTTTTTGAAAATGGGGTTATGTTTCCCCTTTTCCAGTCAGTGGGGACTTCCCCAGTCTAACACAACTTTTGTGATATAATAGAGAGCAGTTTAGTGAACTCATCTGCCAATTCCCTCAGCACCCACAGGTTTATCCCATTGGGTCCCATGGACTTGTACACTCTCAAGTTCTTCAGATGGTCATGAACCTCATCTTCACTTACAGTGGGCAGTTCCTTCTTCCAGCCCCTGCCATTATCTTCTGTGATTTTGTGTGGATGGAGCCCTTGACTGTGAAAACTGAGGTAAAGAGGTTGTTGAGAACCTCAGCCTTCTCCATATGACTTGTCACCAGTTCTTCTGTTTCCTTTCTGAGGGGGCCTAAAAATTCCTTAGTCTTTCTTTTTCCATGAATGTACCTTGAAACTTGCATTATTCCCCTTGATCTCTCTGATGAATTAACATGGCAATGCAAACTTTAAAATGAAAAATAATACAAATAATAATAAAAATAATTTAAAAGGAAAAAAAAAAGAAAAAAAGAAAGGACTCAGTTACCTTCTGATTTTCCATGATGAAACTTATTTTTTAACTCTGAAATAACATAAACACAGGGTGATGCTCCTAGCCTCGCCAAGGTGCTCATCGCCTCGGTCATGCACGATGTTGTGATACAATACAATACAATACAATATAATACAATACAATACAATACACCAGGTTGGAAGAGACCTTCAAGATCATCACTGAGGGGTGACCTTATTGCTCTCTACAACTACATGAAGGGAGGTTGTAGCCAGGCAGAGGTTGGTCTCTTCTCCCAGGCAGCCAGTACCAGAACAAGAGGACACAGTCTCAGGCTGCGCCAGGGCAGGTTTAGACTGGATCTTAGGAAGAAGTTCTATACCAAGAGAGTGATTGCCCACTGGAATCAGCTGCCTGTGGAAGTGGTGGAGTCACCTTCATTGGAGGTGTTCAAGAAGAGGCTTGATGGGGTGCTTGGTGCCACGGTTTAGTTTTTTAGTTGTTTAGGTGGGTTGTATTGTATTTTAAACTTAAATCCAGTAGATACTGAGAATTTTTTCTTTGCCTCTGTTGCCTGAAGCAGGTGTCAGGGTGTCAGAATTGTCTTTTTCAACCATGCCTGCTACACACACTGTAAAAAAGTACAACAATCTACAAATTTATGCAGATGTCCAGATGTTAGTGCTGATTGAGAAGTGGATGATGGTTTATTTCCATGATCCTTCCTGAAAGCAGGAGATTCAAATACTAATTTCCCAGTTCCATTCAAAAGACCTTGAGGATATTTGCTTCTGCTGCAAAAGGTCACTGTCTACCTTTGTTACTGAAATTATATTTCAGTTCAGAAGATTCTTTTGGTGAAAAGAAAAAAAACTCCAGAAAACAATGTAATTCTGGAGTCTTTTGCATTATCAGAATGAGGGTATTACTAGGAATGTTTCTTTTGTATAAAACTATAGTATTTGAAGTGAGTGATACAGATCAAATTATCTACAGGAGTGATTGCCCATTGGCATGGTCTGCCCAGGGAGGTGGTGGAGTCACCATCATTGGAGGTGTTCAGGAGGAGACTTGATGGGGTGCTTGGTGCCATGATCTAGTTGTTTGGGTGGGTTGGGTTGGTTGATAGGTTGGATGTGATGATCTTGAAGGTCTCTTCCAACCTGGTTTATTGTATTGTATTATTGCATTGTATTATTGTATTGTAAATACTCTGTCTTTCTCTCTTAATAATTTATGAACAGCAGTACGTACATCTCTATCAAGTAGTCTGGATATTATGGGGCAATTTGGAATACAGATTTGTGTCCCTCCCAGCAAAATGTCTTTGACTTATAAATAAATCACAATACATGTTATTTAATTTGGTGTGGGCTTTTGTTTGTTTGTTTGTTTGTTTTAAGGAATGAGCCATTTGCCCCCTTGGTGATGGACTATAGCTACTTTTCTTTAAAAAAAGAACTGAAAAAAGGCACGATGGCACATTTGAAGCTAGAAGCATGAAGCATGTTTCAAGATACATACTGCACTTGTTGTCCACAGTAGAGCATGTCTTGGATGGATCATATCCTAAGATGTCTTTTTCTATGTTTATACTAGTAAATTAGATTACAATAGAATAAACCAGGTTGGAAGAAACCTTCAAGATCATTGCGTCTAATCCATCAACCAATCCAACCCACCTAAACAACTAAACCATGCAGCCAAGCACCCCATCAAGTCTCCTCCTTAACACCTCCAATGAAGGTGACTCCACCACCTCCACGGGCAGACCATTCCAATGGGCAATCACTCTCTCTGTATAGAACTTCTTCCTAACATCCAGCCTAAACCTCCCCTGGTGCAGCCTGAGACTGTGTCCTCTTGTTCAGGTACTGGCTGCCTGGGAGAAGAGACCAACCTCTGCCTGTCTACAATCTCCCTTCAGGTAGTTGTAGACAGCAATAAGGTCACCCCTGAGTCTCCTCTCCTCTTCTCCAGGCTAAGCAACCCCAGCTCCCTCAGTCTCTTCTCATAGAGCTTGTGTTCCAAACCCCTCACCAACTCCGTTGTCCTTCTCTGGACACGTTCCAGCAAGTCAACATCCTGTTCCAGGGATCTTTATATGCTCAGGAGCTTCAGTGTCTATTTTTCTTCTGGAGTTCTGGAGTTAACACATGCTGTGAACATTTTTAATTATCATTTTGTGTCCATTTTCATGTTTTGGAGGATAAAATTTCTCAATGCTATGGACACACACAAAAGAAATTCCTTTAATGCCTATTAGCCTCCAAGTCAGCCATTTGTTCTAGACACATTTAATTTACTAGTATGATATAGCTACTGATATACTGCATAGAATGCACAGATTTTTATTTCCATTGCCTTATTTCTCAGATCCTAAGCATTTTTTCCTCTGAAATCTATGTATCTGATCCTAAGAAACTTGCTCAAATTTACCCAAGATATCCATTTGTAGATAAAAGAAGTGTAGATAAGTTAGATGGAAATAAACTCCTATTTTTAAATTTAAAAAAATCTTCTGTTTGTATTTTCTTTTAGTAGAAGGTATGCTGGAGAAGAAAGACTTCTCATAGTATATGGGAATCAGAAAATTATTTCATACTGAAGTGACTAATATAAACTTAACAATGTAAAATTATCTGAAAGGAACAAAAGCAGAATTCAGGAAGTGCAGAACAGGTGAAGGGTCAGAGAACATTTAAAAAAATGAAAAAATGGAGTCATGTGTGAGAGACTAAAGCTTGTCTCTCCTGGTGTGACTCAACAAAGATAAAATCACTTGCTGCTTGCCCAGACAATAGCTGATGTGCGTTGTTGGGCAGAGCCACTGGAAGGACTCTTGGAAGGTACAAAGATAACATTGCTCACTGAACTGCAGCTGGCCCACAACAATGGTCCAAGGGCCCAGCCATCACGCCTTCAGGACAGGATCATTTCCAGCTATCAGATACTCCAGGGAGGGAGGATGATGAGACAATGGAATCACCACCTGTTTCCTGATGTGTAATGAGTGTGTGGGTAGGTAGATGGAGAAGGAGGAGGTGGAGGCCTCCCCCTCTCCATCCAGACAGCTGCCCAAACTCACCTGATTACACAAAAAGATTTCCTGGGGAACGATACCTGGACACTTATCTAAGGATGATTTCCCAGACCGATATCCTGGGGAACAACACCTGGACACTGGCCTGAGGACTAAAAAACTGTATAAAAGACTGGAGCAACTACTGGCTTGGTAGAAGGAAATTGGAGAAGAAAACTGGAGAAGAAAAATGCAGCACCACACGCTGGAAAGATCACGGGCCAACACAACGGATCCTGGACTCTGAAAACCCTCTCTCCGTGCCCAAGTTCCAGCTGCTGCAACTCATGGAGCTGAAGAAGCTGCTCAGAGGACCACATCCCTTCTACAGCCAAAGCCTCAGCACCCTTCCTCTACAGACCCAATATCTCCTGCAGCACCTTTCCTCCACAGACTCAAACTGTCGTGGGGGATGAGGGGTGTGGTAATATAATTCCTTTCCTCTTCTCTCTTCTCTATTTTCTCTCTCTCCCCTTCTGATCCATCCACTTTAATATAATTCCTTTCCTCTTCTCTCTTCTCTCTCTATTTTCTCTCTCTTCCCTTCTGATCCATCCACTTTATTTATGTCCATCCACTGTATTTATGTAATAAATAGTCTAGCTGTTGATATTTTGGCCTCGTTTGTGCCTCTAATTTCACAACACGGGAATATTCATTAAAAACCTGAATCTCTTTCCCTCTCCGGATTGAGACATCATGTTTTGGAGTAATTGAAAAAGACTATTACATGAATGTGATAAGATGTTGAAAAGTTTAAAAGACAGCCAGTTAATGTTTTTTTTTCAGAACAGAGTGCTCTATTTAACTTTGATACTTTGGAAAAAATGGACAAACAATGGTGGAGAGGCTGTATAACGGGAGGCTAAAGCTGTCAAGACAACAAATAATAAAAGTTTAGATCACATTGCTTACTGGAAGGACAAGAACAGAAGAGATATTTTACACTGGAGAATGAGTGACAGGGCTTTGATAGAGCTAGCTGAATATACAAACTCTTAAAGTAGAGCTCAAATAAAAGATAGTATCAGTGTACATCACTTGAGACAAAAGTCTTCCATACATGGTTGCTGTGTCAGCCAATTCTGTCAGTTCCTCTGTGTGTATTTATGTTTATGAATCAGTCAAAAAATGTAAATGTATAATTCTGAAAGTATTGGATTTTGCACACATTGAATACTGCACACAAAAATATGTGTGTGCATGTTTGTGTTTGTGTGTGTGTGTATTAATTCTGCAAAGCGATTCTATCACGGTAGCATTTTATGTCTTGGCACACAATATTTTGTTTACTATGAAAAAAAAAGTAGTCTAAATGAAAGTTTCACAACCCAGATGATAAAAACAGATAACCTAATTAGTTTAGTTTCTAATCTACTTTGTGCTGATTTTGTTTCCAGAGTGCCATGTTTCTTGCAAAACTTGAATTCTAATGTTTGCTACTTCTGCTTCTTTGTCATCTTCTCTCTGATGGAATTAAAGGGAAAAAATATCAAAACCAAAACCAACACACCACCACCACTTTATGTAATTTACATGGAATTCTGTGTTGTTGAAATACATGGAATTCTGTTTCTGTTTAAAGTGGTGATCTTCACTTTCATGCTTCTCTTGTTTGAACCACCTTTTAGAGGTGGAATTTTTCTCATTACTTCAGTGAGTCTTTCCTGCAGATTTACCAAGTGACTCCAATGTCCCTTTGTGCCAGTAGCTAAATAAATACACAACAGTCTATTTGCACTTTAAAAACGTGTGAGCAATGCCTAAAGATCAAAACAAAGACATCCACAGCAGAGACAAGGGACCAAGACTGTAGGAGGCAATTCTGATTAAACCTTAAAGATAAAGTCAGGGCCTTCTGCTACTGCTATGTGACTTCTATATCATTTCACCTATGCCTCACAGTAAGAATAAATGAAATGTGTGAGGAATGACCATAGGGTGGTTTTCTGTCTGTTCACAGGGAATCCCATGTATAGACAAAGGTACACAGAATTAGTCCTGAAGGTACTTGTTTGGAAAATAACTTGGATGGGAAAGTTGTCATTGTAATCTGCATGAAGGAGGGGAGTGACATTTCAGTGCTTTCAGAGAGACACTAAATTGCATGGAAAACAAATACAGAGATATGGAGGAGAAAGGCAGTCTAATAGAGAGCTGCAAAGAAAAGAGTGACATGGTGTAATTTCTCTCCAATAATATTTTCATCACAGATTTGAATTCTGTAGAACCCTTCAGTCCCACCCTATGTAGGATCAAATAGGCTAATCTCATTGTTTCTTTTACAAGCTTAACTCTTCATACACAAATGATAGAAAAGATGATTTCTATTGCATAGCTCTTATTTTTCCTCATTCACAAACAAAAATTGCTTGATTCCTCAAATATTATTTTGAGTGAAACAGGCAAGCATAAGAAAATACACAAGGAGAATAACATACAGCTCCTAACTGCTAACTATTTCATGGTTCTCATATAATAAAACTTCTAAGCAATTTGTTTTGTCCTCCACTTCTGCAATAACAAGTACCTCACATCTGGGATTGCCTGGTCTTGCTGGGTTATAAAGCAAACCATATTGTTGATCTTATGATGATCTTATCGAGAATCACAGAATCACCAAGGTTGGAAGAGACGTCAAAGATCATCAAGTCCAACCTGTCACCACAGACCCCATGACTAGACCATGGCACCAAGTGCCACGTCCAATCCCCTCTTGAACACCTCCAGGGACAGTGACTCCACCACCTCCCCCGGGGCAGCACATTCCAATGGCGAAGGACTCTCTCAGTAAAGAACTTTCTCCTCACCTCAAGCCTAAACTTCCCCTGGCGCAGCTTGAGACTGTGTCCTCTTGTTCTGGTGCTGTGTGCCTGGGAGACCAACCCCTTCCTGGCCACAACCACCCTTTAGGTAGTTGTAGAGAGCAATAAGGTCTCCTCTGAGGCTCCTCCAGGCTAAACAATCCCAGCTCCCTCAGCCTCTCCTCATAGGGCTTGTGCTCAAGGCCTCTCACCAGCCTCATTGCCCTTCTCTGGACACATTCAAGTGTCTCAATGTCCTTCTTAAACTGAGGGGCCCAGAACTGGACACAGGACTCAAGGTGTGGCCTAACCAGTGCTGAGTACAAGGGCACAGTGACTTCCCTGCTTGATGGACACACTATTCTTGGTTCAGGCCAGGATGCCATTGGCCTTCTTGGCCACCTGGGCACATTGCTGGCTCATGTTTAAGCAGCTGTCAATCAGCATCCCCAGGTCCCTTTCTGTTTGACAGCTCTCCAGCCACTCTGCCCCCAGCCTGTAGCTCTGCATGGGGTTGTTGTGGCCAAAGTGCAGCACCCGGCACTTGGATTTGTTAAATGTCATCTTGTTGGACTCTGCCCATCTGTCCAGTTGGTCGAGGTCCCTCTGCAGAGCCCTTCTGCCCTCTAACAGATCAACATCTGCTTCCAACTTGGTGTCATCTGCAAATTTGCTGATGACTGTCTCAATCCCCTCATCCAGATCATCAGTGAAGATATTGAACAGGATGGGGTCCAGCATTGATCCCTAGGGACACCACTAGTGACTGGCCATGAGCTGGTGGCCTCAGTGCTCTTTTTTATGCTGTCTGCTGACCATTTTTCTCCACTCTGTTCTGCTAATTGATTTAGTAGCTGTTCCCACTGTTTTTAAATTGTTATCAAGAATTCAGAAAGTACTGAAAACAACATTCTTGTAACATACAGAAGATTCTTAAATAGACTTTTATGCCCTCAATTTACAGAGAAAGCTGACATTTGCAATGTTTTAGGAAAAAAAAAACCAAAAAAACCTCTTGGTTTTTTTTTTCCCTCCACTTAAGGTCAAAACTTTTTACCCTGCAACAAAAGGCTGTTGTCTTAGGTTAGCTATCCACTCTATGTTGCATACAGAATCACAGAATCACTATGACTGGAAAAGACCTTTGCAGTCATCAAGTCCAACCATTATATAACTCTACCAGGACTACTAATACACCACATGAAACTATGAAACTATGAAACTATGATACCATATCCTTAAGCACTATATCTAGATGGCTTCTAAATACATCCAGAGACAGCAATTCAACCACTTCCCTGGGAAGTCTGTTCCAGCCTTTGATAACTCTTTTGGTATAGGTTTTCCTAATTTCTAACCTAGACCTCCCCTGGCATAACATGATGGCATTTCCTCTTGTTCTATTAGCTGTGGCACGAGACTAACTCCCACCTCTCTAAAACCTCCCTTCAGGTAATTGTAGACTCAGACCAAATAAAACCCAGATCCTTCTTTTGTAAGACTTATTTACAAGACCCTTTGTTTAATTTGCCATCATTCCTGATCAGAAATATCTATTTACATCATGATATTAGCAGAACAAGTTTCCAAAAATAACAAATAATAGGTGAAAAAAATAGTCAGGCTGTTGGAGCATTTATTTTTCTCCTTTCCTCCCACTATATGTCAACCAAATGCTCGTCCTGTTGGATACCATTGCCACTTGAAAATAAAGAGTAGCAGGGTTGGTTTATGGTTTGGGATATTTTGGTGGTGTTGTTGTTTTAGCCCTTAGCCACAAAGCTCACACTATTATACATCCCTGAAAGGCTGTACCAAAAAGAATAAGGAATAAAAAGTCTGTTGCTAAGGTAGAGAATGATTTTTGTTTACAGAATCAAGATTAGGCTCTGTGGGTACTGAGCTAAAATAAAATTTCTTTTAAATAGGGCCCTGAGATATCAATTGTAACCAGCAGTTAATGACCAGTTTGTGAACAGCTGGGGGGAAAGCCAAGGGCAGTTAAAATTCCAGCAAATTAGTCGTTAACTGTGCTAATGAATGATATTGCAGGGATTATTGCTATTATAAACTGTAATCAATCAGGTTTACCATTGTGTCTAAGAGAAAGTTTGCAAGCAACAATATTTTATGGGTCCAGCTCTGCACTTCTAATTTCAAATAATATGATAATCTGGCTATTCCAGGATGCTAAATTCTGCTTTCAGCTCCCAGGAAAATATAACCATGCATATTGCATATAAACCTAAAAATAGTACTTCTTGATAACATGTGGTAACACAAAATAATAATGACATCAACTGAGGCAGTAGGAAGGTTATAATGATTTATATGAAAGCCATACAAATAAAGAGGACTCTGTTCCTGGATTCACTGTTATATTCTTCACAGTGATACAAAGCTGTAAATTTCAGCAATTCATGGCTGTTTTGTTGATTCAGTTCTGAAAACTTCACTGCAAAGTGAAATTCACAAAGTGCTTTGCTGAGCATTGTATCTCCTTGTATCTCCTTATTTCAGCGCAGTAATTCTCTCCCAGTCCCAGGTGGTTCAGATGTAAAATGTTGCTTAACAACTGGGTCTGCTGCATGGTTTCTGGGTATATCCTTCCATAGGTTTGGCTTCTTTTATTCATTTGTTGTAACTCCGAATGTGGATCTTTACAAAAGTCTATGCTGTTGTTGGTGGCTTGCATTATCAGTGTCTGTGTACAAGGAATGTGGATAATAATCTAGAGGCACCAGTAGAGCTAGTATAGGTTTGTGTAATGAAATATGTCCACCTTTTGTCTTTTGTCTTTTGTTTGTCTTTTAACTCAAGTCCTAGAATTCTATGGCCTCCTGTTGACATGTATGGTACTAGTGTAAGTTGTAGTGCAGAAGGGAAATGGATGGGCATAGATGAAAAGAAAAATCAACAAAACATACCAGCCACTTCATGCATCGTGAAAATGAGCTGACTGCATCATTTGGGCACTGTATTTCACTAATAGCAAATATATTTCAGATGACTCATTAGCTGTAGTTCTGAAGCCAAACAAAAGTGATTCAAGGACAGTTCCTTGTACCTAAAGTCTAGGAGAACAAAATGGCTTACAGACACTATTGAGACTTACCTGTTTCTCAAAACTGTTCTCAGACCTACTATTGATCACACACCTCTGAATCACCTCTGAACCCAGAGACTGCACCTGTGCTCCAAAGTTGTAATTATGATTTTTTAAACAGTTTCTTGGCTGCTTTTTTCCCAGGTCATATCTTTAGAAATAATATGAATGGTGTTCTTCACTATGACTTTTAGGGTAGTTGTTATCTACACAAGAACATCACAGGAAGGAATATAAGTGAAAAACTTCAGGATATTGCTTCAACACTTTCTGGGACAAAGGAAGCCACCCCTGTGCAGTTGCATTCATAGTGCTTTTTGAGAGCAGTTCCTAGAGTGACCACTGTTTTGAGTTGTGCCTGAGTATACAACTTGAGAAACCCAGATTGAGTATGCATAAATCAGGGACCCCAGAATAAATAAGTAATATAAAGGCAGAATCTTTGATACTGCGTCCAGTCTCTCTTTTTTTAGCAATATAAATGTAGGTACATTCAGTCTAGCCTTGAACGCGTTCCCAGTTCTGCTGATTATATAGCTTACTTCTGGTTTAAAGTAAAATTACAGGTGTGGATTAAAACAGAAATGTTGACAATGTGTGGAAAACAATACCATAATTATTGTAGGTATGTTCTTGATGCTTTTTTCTGATACTGAAGCAAAGTGATCAGCACTGACATTTAAAATCTCTGACCATTAAATTTATTAATTGCAATGTACATGGGATAATTTAGATCAGCATTTATCTTGGTAATTTATATGCTACAAAATATTGTGCAGACCCTAAGTGTGCAATGATAACTAAGCCCTGAATGGGGTTGTGTCTAAGTGAGGCTATATAGTTTGTTGACAGTGTTTTTACTTGCTTAACAAGAAAAAATATGGATTATGACCTTGGCTCATAAAGTTTGAGGACCTAGCATTACTGGAATAAGAAATGAACACTAAGGAGATGTTAAAATGGTTCAGAACAAAGAAAATGGAAGCAACAAGATTTGTGTTAGTCACCAACCTCACATTTGTGTGCTTTTTAAACCAGATATTCACTACTACTTTTCCTCCATGCTACATATTTCTACATACTTTCTAAATATGTTTAATTTTACTGATATCAATAGATACCCCCTCAGTTTAAGAATGACATCGAGACATTTGAACGTGTCCAGAGAAGGGCAACAAGGCTGGTGAGAGGCCTTGAGCACAAGCCCTGTGAGGAGAGGCTGAGGGAGCTGGGGTTGTTTAGCCTGGAGAAGAGGAGGCTCAGGGGCGACCTCATTGCTCTCTACAACTACCTGAAAGGTGGTTGTAGCCAGGAAGGGGTTGGCCTCTTCTCTCTAGCAACCAGCTAGAGGTGTTCAAGAGGGGATTGGACATGGCACTCGGTGCCATGGTCTAGTCATGGGGTCTGCGGTGACAGGTTGGACAAGATGATCTTTGAGGTCTCTTCCAACCTTAGCGATACTGTGATACTATGATAGATATCTCTTGGTTTTTTCTATCATAAAAACCTGCCAAAACAGAGCTTTTAATTTCTAGCTGGTTGAGTGATGTAGTTCATTTCTCATGGATTTCTTAGTTCTGGTAGGGTTAAGCTTTTTTTGCTTGTTTTCTTTTGTTTTATCTGGGGGTTTTGTTTGTTTGCTTGTTGCTGTATTCTTCCCCATTTCAAATACTTAAGAATAATCAAGAGTGTTGCTGTAGGGTTAGAGTGTCAACCACAGTAACAAAGATAAAATGCAAGCACAGAGCCTGAGACCAAGACCAAGGACTCACCTCAAGCAACTCATATTTATATCTCTGCTCTCAGTGTGGCTGCATGTGATTGGCTGCATGGGATTGGTTAACAAGCTTTTCTTAAGACTCTTGCTGGCTAGTGATACTCATTAAGCTAGCACAGCTGATTCCTATCTACTATAGTTACTCGTTAAGCTAGTGCAGTTGGTTCATATCTCATCTCACAGTTTCTCACCCTTCAACACTCAGTCTAGGGGACTTTCCAGATTCTCATGGGAACACAGATTCATCACAGTCCCCCATAGAAGAGATTGTATCAAGCAAGATCTACTAAAGAAATTTAGAATTTATATCATAAAATATATATTTTCAGTGTAGGCTAGAATTTGGACCTGGTTATTTCTCTTATAGCATAATATAGCTTTAAATCTTATGGAAATTACTGATTATTGTCTTGGCATCAGTTCACTTTTCACAAAAAACAGAGAAGTAAAAAATAGAATGAGCTGTTGAAATAGGTTGATGACCTGGCTCTTAAAATATATGTTTTATAGTGAAAAGTGATTATTGTAGTTTATAATGCACTGCTCACAGCTCATAGGTCGTATAATATATAAAGATCTTAGTAAGAACTTGGACCTTTAAAGGCAAATAGAGCTTAATTTTATTATCATTTATAATACTTATCCATTCACTTACACTGGAATAAAACCAAACTAAGACATTCTTCCAGTGTTAAGATAATAACTCTTTAAGCAGTCTTAAAGCAGTTTACCCTATTAAACTAAAATAATAATAATAATAATAATAATAATAATAATAATAATAATAGCAATAAATTAAGAAGTATGTTTTTTAAGTGAAAATTTATTGCAATGGAACTGTCCTGGAAAAACAGACTTGTATTTCTTCAGACTAAAATTAAAATAATGAATATATATTGCCTAACTACAATAGTACACTCAGAGTTGAAAGTCATGCTTTACCTTGTGGTTTAGAATATAACTTTTTAAGAGTGAAAAAAAAGCAAGCAATTTCTTAGAGTTGTGAAATTATTGGCAACCAAACAACATTTACTGTTATATACAGAACTTACAGAATTTATTTTAGGTTTATGATTTATGTCCATCTGGTGTCTCCAGCGTAAGAGGGATATGCTCCTAATGGAGCAGATCCAGAGGACAGCCACAAAAATGACCAAAGGTCTGGAGCACTTCTCCTGTGAAGAATGACTGAGAGAGTTGGGGCTATTCAATGTGGAGAAAAAAAGGCTCTGGGGAGACCTTATTATGGCCTTTCAGTACTTCAAAAGGCCTAGAAGAAAGATGGGGACAATATTTCTATCCAGTCATGTTGTGACACAACAGGGAGTACTTGTTTTAAATTAAAAGGTTGTAGACTTAGAATAGAGATAATGAAAAACATTTTTACACTGAGAATAATGAAACTCTGCAGCATATTTCCCTGAGAGGTTGTGATTACCCACACTCCACAAATTCTCAAGGCCACAGGTTAGACAGGATTTTTGAGCAAGCTGAACTATTTGAAGATGTCCCTGCTCCCTACAGGAAGGCTTGGATTAGATGGTCTTCAAATGTCCCTTTCCAAACTAAATCATTCTGTGATTCTATTCAGAGCTCAAAAGGTTTAAACAATAGTATCTTAGTCACAAAACTCTTTGTGGCATTGTGTTTTTTGTGTGTTTGTTTTGTGTTTTGGTTTTTTTTTTGGGGGAGGGGGGTGGAGTGAGGAGATGAGGGGGTTGTTTATTTGTCTTGATTTGTTGGTTCCTTTAAGTTTGGTTTTTTTGGGGGGGTTATTTGGCTGGGCTTTGTTAGTTCATTATTTTTTGGTGGTTGGCTTTCTTGGTTTTTTCTTTGTTTTGTGTTAGTTTGTGTTCTTTTTCTAATTACTAAATAAAACTTTTTTTTTCTCTTAAAGGAATTAACTTTCATTTATTTATTTAAAGTTACAATTGAAAAGCTACCTACACAATAAGATGAAAATTGTAGTGCAGATTGAGTTCTAAAATAATCCAGTGCAATATTTTTCTTTGTATCTCAGCAGAATGTGGTGTTGTTTTGTTTTTCTTCCAATAAATATGTTCTGACAATGTCTGTCATCCTGAATACTAGACTGAATCAGGTTTTTTGACTGAGAATGACACGTCCCATATTTGTCCTCTTCAGGATTTGATCTTCCTTTGCTAATTATAAAATATACAATTTCAAAGTAAAGTTTTCCAGAAAACTTCTTTGCTGCTCAGTGGTTGCATGTCTTCCAAATTGCTTTATGTGATACTAATTGAAGCATTCTATGCATTGCCATAATCTCATCCTTAGAGTTAATTCAAGTAGAATACCTGTAGTATTCTTATCTGAATCACAGAAACATGCTTAAAGTTTTTTTTTAAGATTAGGGGTTAACTTTACTGCATCAAATATTTGTACATTTCTTTCAATTATAAATCTATACTTTAGTTTCAGTGGTAGTGATAGGGATATGGACGTACTGGAACGTGTCCAGAGAAGGGCCACGAGGATGATCAGAGGGCTGGAGCGCCTCTCCTATGAGGACAGACTGAAAGAGTTGGGGCTGTTCAGTCTGGAGAAGAGAAGACTCTGAGGTGACCACATTGTGGCCTTCCAGTATCTGAAGGGGGCCTACAGGAAGGCTGGGGAGGGACTTCTCAGGACATTAGGTAGTGCAGGTAGTGATAGGACTAGGGGGAATAGAATGAAGCTGGAGGTGGGGAGATTCAGGCTGGTTGTGAGGAGGAGCTTTGTCCCCATGAGAGTGGTGAAGGCCTCGAATGGGTTGTCCAGGGAGGTGGTTGAGGCTCTGTCCCTGGAGGTGTTTAAGACCAGGCTGGATGAGGCTTTGGCCAGCCTGATGTAGTGTGAGGTGTCCCTGCCCATGGCAGGGGGGTTGGAACTAGATGATCCTTGTGGTCCCTTCCAACCCTGACTGATATTATGATACTATGATAACTTCAAATGTTTGTTTTCCCTTCTAATTGAATTTTGTACGCAAAACATAAATAACTAAAATAAAACAAATTTCAAGGTTATAAAGATTGTTATAGTTACACACCAAGATTGTCTTATATAAGCATGGTGTTTCTTGCCAGCTTGAAGAGTAGCTGGACAGAAGAGAAAATGGGGAACCTGAAAGATGAGGGAGGGGAGAAGAGGAATAAGAATAAAAGCAATAGAGGGTGAGTATGTTGGATTAGAGCTAATTGAGCTGAAGTTGAAAGAAGGACCCATTGTCTGATGCTACTGCATTTTTTATATTTAGCCAAGGGGACCTGTGACCAAATTTTCAAACTGCTAAATGTGATACTAAAAATTTCAGCTTCTCATTTTCTGAAATCCCTTGAGTTTGTCTCAGTGTGTAACTCAACCCTTTGGATTGGCTCCTAGAATATAGCACAGTTTGTTTTTATAGGTAGCCTCACTGAAGACCATTGGGGATGAAAGCAATATAAATATATGTATTTCCAATGCAGCAAACCTCTTCTGGGTGGAAATGGCTTGCAGCTATTGGTCACTGTTGCCTTGCAGGTGACTGTTGCTTCTCCTGGTGAGCTACAGCTCTCACCTCTGGCTGCTTCAAGAAGAGATTTTTTTGCCATTTCTTACAACTGTTACAACTGTTACTTTCAGACCTCCATTTTTTCACATCTTATTCTGCCTCAAGTGCTTCACTTTAAGCCTCATCCACCTACAGGCTCCTAACATAGGTAGCCCAACCTCCTGCCTTTGAACCAACAGAATACTACATTTAATACATTACAAATTGCAAAGAGAATTGCCAATGTACTCTTCTTTTCTTTTGCTTGTAAGGGTTTGTTATGATTTTTTGGACTCAAATTTACAAGGAGTTTTTTATTCCATGTAGAATTTGTCAGAAAAATTTATCAATGTATATTGACTAAATGAAATGTTAATAAGCCTAGTTATGATGTAGTCTGTAATATTAATTCCACTGACTTCAACAGAACGTCTTATCTAAATAAGGGCTATTGAATTTTGAGCCTGTATTAGGAAGGTTATCTTGCATAAAGAAGGGCAAGAAATACTATGACTTTGTTTCTGTAGAAAATATAATGGCTCTAAGAAGCTTCTAATGTGACCTCAGATGCTCAGAATGACAGTGTAGAATATTAACTATGCAATGGAAAGAAGTTTCCATGCTGCAGGCTGAATGAGACCCTGAGAACTCTGTTGTGGTCACAGTAATTATTGCAATTATTTACAAAGCTTTGTCTGTGCTGTAATTTACTCTATGGTATGTGACAGGAGACACAAAACCATGAGTGTCAGACTTGTATAAAACCCTTAGCTGTTTAGTACATTTCAAAATAAGACAATAATTCTACACATCTAAGTTCAGATGATAAATTGAATATGAAAGCTAAAATATAAACTCAGTGAGCTGTGAGGATGTGTGCCTGTCTATAAATTTATTGTGCATATCCCTAAGTATATAGTAGTTTGATCAAATAGATAATGTATTTTTAAATCAGATAACTGGATTACTTGTGTTCTCAACGGAAATTTTAAATATCATCTAAAGAAATGTATTGTTTCACTCAGTCTAGGTTCTATTTCATTCAAGCAGTTTTACTCTGAGAATGAAGTCTCAGGGACGCATACACAGCAGTGTTTTCATCTGTTGTTCATATTTGTATCTATTTTTCACAGCAAGGAAATTGCTTGCTTTGTATAGCTAGCAATTTGCTTTCATTCAAACAGGCATTTCTGTAAACAGGAGCTGAAATTCTGTCCCAGTCAAGAAGTTTTTGAGTACCTGTCAGCTGCTGAATATTTTGAACTCTGACTGATGATGTGGCAACTCGGCAGCACATAAGAGCAACTTACTGCCTCATAAAATAATGCTTTCACCGGAGAAAATATATCAACACATTAGCTTGATAGCTAAATCTGCCTCTAGGGCAGTGAAAGATACGGATGTACAGAAAACAGAATGACTTTACTGTGGACACACTCTGACTTTTTGACTCATCTACAAGAGGCCACTGAGAGCAATGTCTATTCAACGAGCAGACAAACACGTAGGTTTTAGGTCCAAGGACATATAGTTACCACAGTCTGAGACAAAGACATAGTAGAGAACTCTAGGAATGGAGGAGATTTTTGGGTAAAAAAAACCAAAAAACCCATTCTCTATGAATTCAAACAGTTCAAGGAATAAATCTCTAGTGTGCAGAGGAATTCTTAATGATAATATTGGATTGTTTGTCAAGGTTTAATAAATCTAATTTTTAATTAAAAATCTGGGCATATGCAGAGACACAAATCTATGTATCTCAAAGACTCCGAAGTGGAATAGCAAGCTTGTGTGAAGAAACAGCTCCTGTGGTTTGCAGATGAGAAGGGATTTTCAGCATATGTTTAGTTGATACATGTGAGAAACAAGCTCACTCGCCTAAAAATTTTGTTGAGGGACAAAGTCTGTTAAAGAAGGTTTATTTACAGCACTGGGTGCATGTCTTCCTGCATGTACACCTGTCCTCCCTGCACTGGGCGCTTTTGTAACCCGCCCTTGTTACAGGGCCCCTTTCTATGCAACAACCTGATTGGATCCAAGAACAAAGAACCCCTGCCTGCACAACAAGAATTCCCTCCATTGCAGCCTCAGTTCCCGCCACTGCATGGCAGGTGGTGGTCTTTCTAGTGGTCAGTGGATAAAGCCTCAGGGTTGCACTTTTGACCTCGAGTGTTGCTATGCAGTTGTCCCCTACCCAAGAATGAAATGCCCTCAGCTTCCATCCCAGGGGTGGAGCCTGACATTTTTCCCACTCGCCTATACCCTAAAGCAAAATTTCTTCCCATATCTCTGTTTATCACAATATAGACACTTTTAGTTTGCATTGCGATCTCTATTTAGTTGCTAAGAATCCTTATAGGACTGTAAGTGGTTGAGTTCTTTATAATCTTTAACTAATAACCCTGCTGACTAGATAAATCACTTTTACTACAGTTATCTTTTGTTACTTAGCTGTCTATCTGAGTAAGTGCAACATGGTTTGTTATGGATATGCTCCTTTAGGCTATCTGAGGATACAGCCCATTCATTCCAGCAGTTATAGAAAATACACAAATGAAATAAAGTTTGATTTCTTCCCTTTAACATCTTTAGATGTTGAATTGGTGGAACTGTCACTTTAAATTGTCTGCATTCATCAGTATGTCTATACCAAATGTGTATAGATTATTTCAGTTAAAATTGTTACTCATCTCATACAATGCATATGATTCATCAATAGAGTCTGGTTTCTTTATGTTCAGAAGAGTGTTAACAGTATTCCTTCAGGAATAAGGAATCGTTTGTCAAAAGTGTGACTCAGGGCACAACGTTCATGTGCCATGCTTTCTACAATAATCTGTGATAGGCTCTCCCACAAAGGCCTGGTGTTAGTTCTGATGATAGATGCAATCAAGATTGGATGTGTGTGTACTATGTATTTCACTGAATAAGAAATGTGTTCCCAGGAAGACAGTATTTGAAGTCAGTATTTCTTCCAAAATAAATTGAGTTATTCACTTCAGCAAAGATCAATATTTCCTCAGTGGATTACTAAGATGAAAGTGATCTGGTCTAACTTTAGCTTCTGTTGTGTCAACTGTGAATATTCTTACTTCCACTAGTGTTTTACAGAAGTTAATTGCAATACTCTTTGATCACAGTATCACACAGTATCACAGTATCACACAGTATCACAGTATCACTAAGGTTGGAGGAGACTGCAAAGATCATCGAGTCCAACCTGTCACCACAGACCCCATGACTAGACCATGGCACCAAGTGCCATGTCCAACCCCCTATTGAACACCTCCAGGGACAGTGACTCCACCACCTCCCCGGGCAGCCCATTCCAATGGCAAATGACTCTCTCAGTGAAGAACTTTCTCCTCACCTCAAGCCTAAACTTCCCCTGGCACAACTTGAGACTGTGTCCCCTTGTTCTGGTGCTGGTTGCTAGGGAGAAGAGGCCAACCCTTCCTGACTACAACCACCCTTCAGGTAGTTGTAGAGAGCAATGAGGTCGCCCCTGAGCCTCCTCTTCTCCAGGCTAAACATCCCCATCTCCCTCAGCCTCTCCTCATAGGGCTTGTGCTCAAGGCCTCTCACCAACCTTGTTGCCCTTGATACCATAATAGCTAGTTATGACACAAGAAAAAAAAAATGAAATGTAGCCTTCCTCTGTAATATTTTGCATATACTATGGAGTAGTGTAAAGTTAGCATATAAGAAGATGTAAGTTAGCAGAACTTCATTTTAGTGGAGCTGAAATTATATATAATATTTCAAGTGCAAATTTGCAACATTCTCAATTAGACTGCACATCTCACCTCAGAGATGTGCACATGTGAATAAATAATCATACATTAAATTTTTATTAATCCTAAAGACTGAGAGTACTGCAGTGCGCTAAAAAAATACGAGGAACCTAAAAAAAAGGAAATAAACAGAGATGCAGAATTTTGTTAGAAAAGATTGTGAGTTGTATATATATTTTTGCACCATTAACTTAGCTAAAGAAGGATGCTAGCATGTACTCAAAAAAGAGAATACTTTTATAAACACATTAAAAAAAAAGGAAGTCTAGACTTTTGCTGTTTTTCAAATAATCAAAAAGTATGATTGCAAATGCTGCTGATATGCAGAGAACAGGTTGGACTGGATTATCTTTGAGGTCTCTTCCAACCTTGGTGATACTGTGAATCCTTGTACAAAAATGAGAAACTGTAACCTTTCTCTACTCTAGAAATTCTTCCTCTGTGCAGACTCTGTGTGCTCTGGGAAATCCTATTTTCTGCACATCTATTACAATACAATACAATACAATACAACAGGTTGGAAGAGACCTTCAAGATCATCACGTCCAACCCATCAACCAATCCAACCCACCTAAAATACAATACAGTACCATACAGTACAATACAGTACAAAAGAGTACAATACAGTACAATACAGTACAATACAACCCACCAGCAAGAAGGCACCAGAAATCACTCTTGTCATTCAACGGGATGAAAGGAAAAAGAAACAATATCTGCATATAGCCACAGCTTCCCAAACTTCTTGCCCATAAGATACTTTAAATAAACATTTTAATTTTTAATTTTTTTTTCTCTTAAGCAGAAAAATAGCAAGGCAGAACCATCTGACTGTAAATACCAAATTGTTCTTTACCAGAAGCAGTACAAATGTAATGTTATTTGATGACATCAAGTGATTTTACTACAACTTCTCATCTCATTATGCGTATCTCTTTCAATTAAATAAGTTTCCTGCATGACTGAAATAATAATAATAAAGCATTTCTCTAATTCTTTGTACCTAGAGCCTTTGCAATTGAAGCTTATTTCAAAAAGACAAACACTTCCTAAGGAGAACTACAGTTTAGCAGTGGAATATGGCTGACATTTTATCACATATTGTGCAAGAATTTTAGTAGGGAAAGAATAGGATTGGGAACGCAGGTAGAAAATTAGATTGATGTGTTGTCCTCGACATACTGGCATTCTCATTTCTGAGGACTATCAAGTCCAAAACAAAACCATTTTTTATTCTTGTTCAAAATCTCATGAGAAATGAGTTCAGGTGGTCTCAGCCCAGTTTTTCATGTACAAGAGGACACATCAAAATGCTGTCTTGTGTTGATAGTAATTCATCACTGTTGTCTTGTGAAAAACCATGGGATTACAAGCATGCAAGGGGGGGAAAAAATAAATAAAATAGTACTCCAGTACTCCACCAGCTATCTCTCTCTCTCCCATTTTGTATGAATATATGAGCAGACATGTCAAGGGAGGGACAGAAGATCTTGTCTTCATGATTATCACAGACTGTTTTTTAATTCACCTTTCCTTTTCCTATCTCAATGTAATGAAACAAAATCTCAAAGTATGGAAAGTAAAACAATAGAAGCTAGCTATAACTTGAAGGAGAACAGTTAGTGAAAAAATGTAAGTCACTAAAGAACACTGATGAGATGTTGAAAGTGTAATCAAGCAGCATGTTACTCCATACACTTTAATTCGTTCAATCTCCAAAAATGACCTTGGGGAAAATTAGAACACTTGAAAATGTTGCATCCTCAATAAGTCTTTTCCCTCAGGTTTAACGAAGGAGACAGAAGAGGGATTACTGATATGATTATGTTCAAGATAAAAAGATTTCTCTGAGGAATATCTATATTAAGAACACTGTTCAGTTTTCAACGGTGTTAGAGTCATGCTTTTGGAAATGCCACAATGTCACACCACGGTGTGCAAAATTTTTTTTCAGTGGCTGTTTTTATTTTTTGTATTCTTTCAGTCCTCCAGAACCCATCCCACGTAACTCCAGTGAGAGAGGGGACTTTCATTACCATGATAAGAAAAAGAAAGTCCTACACCGTTCAGGTTTCTGTAAAGCTCTGTTTCACAAGGGCAGAACACAGCACAACGTACTTAATAAAAGTGCTCATCTGGATAATCACAACAGATTACTGAAAATAAATTGAACTGGAAGGTTAAATGTGTGTTGCTAATTTCTTCCTAGCTCTGTGAAAAACTGGGGGAGTGTGAATTTCTACTACTTTACATTCTTCCTTTGTGACATACAAAAGACTACCATAGACACAACTGAGGTAGAACTGAAGTAGGAGGAGGTATAAGGTAGTGAAGAAAACAAGCTATTCTGTTGAAGAACACTTTCTGCTATGTTGAGAATGCCATAATTAGTTTCATAGTTTCATAGTTTCAGTTAGGGTTGGAAGGGACCACAAGGATCATCGAGTTCCAACCCCCCTACCATGGGCAGGGACACTCTACACTAGATCAGGATGGCCAGAGCCTCATCCAGCCTGGTCTTAAACACCTCAAGGGAAGGGGCCTCAACCACCTCCCTCGACAACCCATTCCAGGGCCTCACCACCCTCACAGTGAAGAACTTCCTCCTCACATCCAGCCTGAATCTCCCCACCTCCAGCTTCATTCCATTCCCCCTAGTCCTATCACTACCTGATAGCCTGAAAAGTCCCTCCCCAGCCTTCTTGTAGGCCCCCTTCAGATACTGGAAGGCCACAATGAGGTCACCTCGGAGCCTTCTCTTCTCCAAACTGAACAAAACCCCAACTCCTTCAGTCTGTCCTCATAGGAGAGGTGCTCCAGCCCTCTGATCATCCTCTTGGCCCTTCTCTGGACATGCTCCAGCACCTCCAGATCCCTCTTGTAATAGGGGCTCCAGAACTGGATACAGTACTCCAGGTGGGCTCTCACCAGAGCTGAATAGAGGGGGAGAATCACCTCCCTGGACCTGCTGGCCACACTTCTCCTGATGCAGCCCAGCATCTGATTGGCTTTCCGGGCTGCAAGTGCACATTGAGAGCTCATGTTGAGCTTCTCGTCCACCAGCACCCCCAAGTCTCTCTCCTCTGGGGCTGCTCCCCAGCCAGTCACTGCCCAGCCTGTATTTGTGCTTGGGATTGCCTCAACCTAGATGCAGGACCCTGCACTTGGTCTTGTTGAAGCTCATGAGGTTGGCTTGTGCCCACCTCTCCAGCCTGTCACGGTCCCTCTGGATGGCATCCCTTCCCTCCAGCGTGTCTGCTGCACCACACAGCTTGGTGTCATCAGCAAACTTCCTGAGGGTGCTCTCAATGCCACTGTCCATGTCACCCACAAAGATGTTGAACAATAATCATGAAGATGGTGCAATAATTAGTCCCCATTAACTAACACTGAAACGGAGGGTTTTAATAAAAATTCATTACACTATCTACAGGAGAAGATGAGCTTAATAATAACACAACTGATAATAATACAACAAAATAATGATACAACATAATAATAATAATACAACAAAATAATAATAATACTGATAATAATACAACAAAAGTTTAGAACAAGAAAACTCTATAGCAAGCCCTTCATAATGTTTATTCTGACAGTCTATGGCATTTAAAAATAGTGCAACATCACCTTCTGATGTATTTGAGTGTACAGAAAATTAAAAAAATTATCTCCTATTCACTAAATACTGTTTCCAAAAGTCATGCCATAGGCAGACATTCTAAATTATAGATTGCACATCTGATCTTGCCCAAAAATATTATTAGCAAATACGCAGATTTCGTTTTAAATGGGAAAGAAATTCATATGTTTACTTTGCAAGCACCACTGTCAGTAAATGTAGCTGCTGTTCACATAGCCATAATTGGAAGGTTCAGTAGTACGTGACACTCATTATCTATTTATGTATAATTTGGATGTATATCATGATAGAATATGTATACTCAAATTTCTCAGTGGACTGGATATACTGTGACAACCTGAACAAGTCAAAGGATTAAATTACTCACAGAATCATAGAATGGTTTGGGTTGGAAGGGACACTAAAGGTCATTGAGCTCTCATCCCCCTGTCATAGGCAGAGACTCCTTCCACTAGACCAGGTTGCTCAAGGCCCCATCTAGCCTGGCTTTGAATAATTCCAGGGTTGGAGTTTCCATATCTTCTCTGGGCAACCTGTTCTACCCTAACCATCCTCATGGTGAAGAATTACTTCCTAATGTCTAAATCCTATTGTCTAAACATATCTTCTTTCAGTTCACAGTCACTACCTCTCATCCTATCAATAGAAGCTTTATTGCTATAATTTAATTATAGTATTCTTTTTAGGTTCCCATACATTATATTAGTGGAAATATATATGTGTATTATATGTAAATTATTCTAGTAGAGACATTTTCAATATATCCAGTGGTACTAAACTTTTATTATTTAGATTCTTTAGATGTGGTTATGAAAGATCCAGCAGTTGACATTTATTGACAAAATTCTCAAGACAGTCACAATTTCTGAGCCATTTGACTGTATTTGATTTTCAGGTGCTGTGTGAAGTGCTTTTGCTTTGGAGTAAGACATAAATATTTTACATGCACACAAACCAAAAACCTTGATAATACTGATGTGGCTTTTGGAAACCTGTAACAATCAGACCTTAATCAGTCTCTAATTTCAGTCCCTGATAGTGTAGGGATAATGGGTGGCTAAATTTTATCTTTCTCTGCATTATTAAAATTATTATTAACAGTAGTATAATTATTAATCATATTAACCAATATAATCTTCACTAAAAGTAACCTTTTTCTCTCTCCCCTCTGACAGTACATATATTAATATTTTCTGTCCTCTGATTTACTTTGCAGTCCACAGACAGTACACTCCGGCAATGTAACTGAGTCGGTACAGAACTGCACCACTTTGAGTAAGAAATAACAGGTAAGAATAAGAAGGCAAAGGATGGAGTCCAAGTCAAGTTGGCTGTGTTGCTGAAACCTATGTGTTTGTATAATTCAGCCAAAAATCTGTAAGAAAACAGGTAGGTATTCTTTTACTTGTATTCATTAAAGAAGGCACCTATATCTACTTGTGTTCCTTTATTCTAGTTTTCTAGTTTCTGAATAACATTTATAGTTTCTCAAGGAAAAAAACCAAAGCAAAGCAAAACCAAAGCACTGATAATTTTATTTGCATAAATAATAAAAAAGGAGAAAAAAACCCACAGAAAACGTTTTCATCATGAAGTTAATAACAAAGATGTGATTTGGTCTGATACATGAAAATATACTGTTCTGAGATATAAAATATGTTCCCATAAACTGACATTATCCCATCTGTGTCAGTAAATAATGATTAGCATTATTTAAATTAAGCAATACAGCTTGGTTTGCTCACTATACGTATTTCAGCACTTCTGGACTGCAATCAAGGAGTAAAAAAATAATAAAGCTGAACAGTTTCTTTTTCTCTGTCTTTCAAAATACATTTGCTCTTACAAGTGTAACATGGACATCCACAGAAATAAACATCAGATGCTGTTTTATGAAAATACAATTTATTGAAGGGAATAATTCAAGATACCAAGAAGACATTTTAAACTGTAGATCTCCATAGTAGAAGAAGAGATGAAGACTAAGAAACTAGAGATAGTAGGAGAGGAGAGACTTCTTTTTAAGGAAAGAAACCCATTCTATAATCTGACTTCTAATTAAATCACAACATCTCCTTCAGATTGTGTATACCAAGAATTTTTCATAAACAGGATATCTATCCTGCAGCTGTAATGATATTTGATATTTTCACCTTTCAAACACTTTAATTTAGTCTTGCAGTATTAAGAATAAAGTGATTTTTTTGGGGGGGTGGAGGGTGTCAAGATTTGTTCATCAGTTTCAGCTCAGTGCAGTGTAGTTTCTTCCAGGACTTTTCAGGATTAATTTGTACTCATACAACATTTCCTAAGGACAGTAGTTAGAGAGGAAGAGACTATTTGGTTGAACAGGAATAATAAAAACATGCATTGTGACTATCATAGAGAACTGGTATGAACTGTTGAGCTAGAAAACCTCACCCAGCAGAGAACAGGATTATGAGTCATTAAATAAATAACTCACTGGAGGCCTGAGGCCATACATGGAACACAATTAATGTCCAAGTGACTTGAATTAAAATACCTCATTGTGTCTTTTCATTTGGTTCTTACAAAAGGCGAAATCCACGATGATGTACTGGTGCTGCACATAAGGCTGCAAAACAGACTTCAGGTCTTATAAAAGATAAACCTGGGGGGGGGAAAAAGGCAACAATGAAATCACGGCATCACTATAGTTGGAAAAGACCTTTATGACCATCGAGCCCAACCATGATCCAACTCTACTAGGTCTATTACTATGCCGTATCCTTAATCACCATATCTACACAGGTTCTAAATACATCCTAGGATAACACTTCCCTGGGCAGCCTCTTCCAATGTTTCATAACCTTTTTGGTATAGAAGTTTTTCCTTATGCCTGACCTAAACCTTCCCCTGGCATAATGTGATGCCATTTCCTCTTGTCCTATCCACTGTGACCTGTGAAAAGAGATCAACACCCACCCCACTACAACCTCTTTTCAGGTAGTTGTAGAGAGCAATAAAGTCTCCCCTCCAACCTCCTTTTCTTCAGACAAAACAGCCCCATCTCGTTCAGCCACTCCTCATAAGACTTACTCTCAAGACCCTTCACCAGCTTTGTCAGCCTTCTCAAGCACCTTGATGTCTGTCTTATACTGCAGCACCCAAAATTGAGCAGGGTACTCAAAGTGTGACCTCAGAAGTGCCAAGTACAGTGGGATATTTTACCTATTGCTGCTGGCCCTACTATTCCTGATGCAGTCCAGGGTGACATTGACCTTTTTGGCCACCTGGGCTCACTGCTTGCTCATGTTCAGCCACCCGTCGATCAACATCCCCTGATCTTTTTCTGCCAAGCAGATTTCCAGCCAGTCATCAACCCCTACCTTGTGTGGGGTTGTTGCAGCCTAAGTGCAGGACTTACCACTTGGCTTTGTTGAAGCTCATCAAGTGATTCAGCCTGTCCAGGTCCTTCTGAAGGGCCTTCCTATCCTCCATCAGACCAAGTCTTCCACCTAAAACTGGATTCCATGTGCAAACTTACTGCAGGTGCTCTCAATCTCCTCATCAAGAATATTGATAAAGATATTAAACAAGAGTGGCCCCAGCACTGAGCCTCGGGCAACACCACAAGTGGATTTAACTTAGTTCACCGCCACTCTCTGGGCCTAGCCCTCCAGCCAGTGTTTGATCCAGGAGAGTGTATGCCTGTCCAGGCTTAGGTCATCCATTTTTTTCATGAGGATGCAGTGGGGAGCAGTATCAAATGCTTTACTGAAGTCCACATGTAAAAGACCCACAGCCATTCCCTCCTCCACCAAGTGGGTCACCATGTCGTAAAAGGAGATGAAGTTCATTAAGCAGAACCTGCTCTTCATGAATCTGTGCTGACTGGGCCTGAGTACCTTTCTGTGAGAGAAGTGGGTTATTCTGTGCTTGACCAGATGTAGCTAGCTGGCCAATAAGCAAGGTCGAAACTATGAAAAACAGAGTCTTCAAGTTCAAGTAGGAACTAGGTATTCACTAACAATGCAGAAGCCCACAAATATCTTTCAAGGGCTATGTGGGAGGTCAAATAGCCCTGGAGAAAGATGAAGGGGATGAAGGCTATTGTTGGTCAGGGGTCAGGCAACTCCCTGAGTGGGTTGTGTGCATGGGCAGTAGGGAACAAGTGTTTTGCAACATGCTGTGCAATAGGGAGGATCTTTGTTCTCCTCAGCCCAGCCCCCTTGACTTTCTGGCCTGACGTCATAGGATGCTGACCCTATGTAAACCAGAAGATCAGGTCATGGGGGAGAGTTGCACCAATCCTACATTGTTGCCCTGGGGCCAGCCGGTGGGATGGGTGCCAGTCAACTCCACCATCCTGAGATCTCCAGAGTAGTTACCAGCCTATCAACTCTTGTGTCTTTACTGATGTATGAGTCATCATCTCCCAGCCAACTGTGGGACATTACTATCACACTATCCCATGGGTACTGGTGTGCTACTCTGATAGTTTCAGGCAGTGCCTTTAAGAAAAGGAAAACAAAAGATTGTTCTAAACAAATTTTCATTGGCAGATGAGTGGGATGTAGTTTTAAGCTCTTACATTCTTTTCTCATTCCATTCTCTCTCTGCTGGCATGCATGTATGCAAGATTGGAAAGAGGATTCTTATCATCTAATGACCTTGAGATAAGCATTACTGACTTTTTCTAATGACACTTTTGAACTAACTGAATTTTCCCTAACATCTCTCCTTTTCTCTTTTTTTCTAATTAACCAGAGAGAAAAGGGAGGGAGAGGTGGGGAGAGCGGGGCAGTGTCCTCCTGCCCAAAGGGGACTTCTGTGCTGCTTTCTTTTTGTAAATATTTGTATTATATTGTAAATACTGTATATTTTGTATATATTCCTTGCTTTCCACTATTGCTTATAAAATAAACCTTCTTCATTTGCTTCTCTGGCTGAATTCAGATGAGCTTTTGTTTGATGTGTGTGTGTATTAAACCATCACACACTCCCAGGTTCCTCCCTAGCAAGCCCAGTTTCATCCCAGTCCCCTTTGATTCTAGTTTAAAGACTTTTCAGTGAACCCCATTGTTGCAGTTTGGGCTGGGTGCCCTCTGCTGCATGAGGTGCTTCCTGTGTCCAGAGGTCCAGCCCAGTGGGTGGACACAGGAAACTAGGTATTTCTACCATAATTCTCTGCACCACCACTATAAGATCCAGTGCAAGGTCTGGCACCTCTTCTTTCTTCCTCGCCGTCGCCAGGTAACTGGGGGAGATGTTGTCACCCTAGGCTAGGCCCAAGGCCATGGGGGGATGGGCAGTCTCAGATCTGGCCAGCTGAGACTAGCCTAGCAGTGGGGAGGGGGGAAGAAGGAGCCCTGGGGGGGTCTAGGATGTACCCCCAGGTGGGGATGGGATCTTTCTGGGTATGTTTTGGGATTTTTCTTTTGTCACTGCTTCTGGCTTTCTCTGTAAACAATTCACTGCTTTTTCATTTAAACTTTCCATCACTTTTGCAATCCGTTTGTCTGAGTTGTTATTTTTTGCCCGTGGTGGGGAGGGGGGCTGCCTCAACCCACTACACCCATTAGTTCTTGCCCAGGTATCCTATTCACCCTTTTAGAGGGGTGCTCCCCATCTGTTGCTAGCAGGTTTGGTGTCTTGTAAATCAGCCCATGGTCAAAAAAAATAATGAAATTACACCGGCAGCACCAGCCTCTGAGCCATGTGTTAATCTTGTGCTTTCCTATTCCCTTCAGTATTCTTCCCTGTCACTGAACGGTTTGAGAAAGACACTACCTGTGCTCCCAATCCTTCAACCAATCACCTCAGTGTCCTAAAGTCCTTTTTTTACCACTTTAGGACTTCGATCCACAACCTCATCACTGCCAACCTGCATTACAAGTAGCAGGTAATAATCAGAGGACTGTACCAGACCAGGGAGTTTTCCTATTCCTTTCAGTATTCTTCCCTATTAATGTCACAGTGTTTAAAGTTCCATGATATCACAAAAGTAATTAACATCAAGAGCAGTCCATTTCAACAAGCAGAAAATCAGGAAAATATGCCAGGACCCCTGCATGGATGTACAAGACACTCCTAACAAAAGTGAAATGCAAAAATGAGCACACAGAAGGAGGAAATGCTCCTTTCCTTCTACTCACCACTGGTAAAGACACAACTGAAATACTGTCCTGGTACAACAGTGGCATGGACATACTGGAGAGAGTCCAACAATGGTCAGGGAAGAAGTCAAAGCACCTCTTTCATAAGGAGACATTGAGAGATACAAGGTTGTTCAGCCTAAAGGAGAGAAGGTTGAGGGAGATATGGTTTATAAACACCTGAAAAGATGGTGCAAATGGGACACAGCCAGGCTCTGCACAGCAGTGCCCAGTGACAGGATCAGAGGCAATAGGCAGAAACTGAAACACAGGAGAGACTGGATGAGGCACTTAGTGCCATGGTTTAGTTGATTAGATGGTGTTGGGTGATAGGTTGGAATTGATGATCTCAAAGGTATTTTCCAACCTGGTTATTCTGTATTTTGTGCTCTGTAACTGAATACCAGGAAATATGTTTTCACTGTAAGTGTAACTCAGCATGGACACAGGTTGACCAGAAAGGTTAGGCTTTGGAGTCTCCATCTTTGGAGATATTCAAAAGCTGCCTGGATTTGGTCATGGATAACTGGCTGTAGGTGACCTTGTTTGAATAAAGGAATTGAATCAGTTGACATCCAGAGGTTCCTTCCAACCTCAACCTTTTCTGTGATTCTATGAAAATCCATTGTAATATATTTTTATGGTGTGTTAATAGGACAGGCAAATTAATGTCCTGTGAGATTAGCTCTAGATCCTGCAAATTCCCTATAATAAAGTTCTTTTTGTATTTGACCTCAGGCTATAAAACATTTGGTTCACCAACATAAATCCCTGTTAGAGTTATTTCAGAGAAGTCTTGTATCCTGTCATTCTATATTTTTAAAAGACTTCAGGAACCAACAATATTTTTTTTTAAAAGCTAAACCCCTCTTTATAGTGAGTGAGATTAAAAAACACATGGTCTTGTCACATCTGTTTCATTCTGTGAGCAAGTATGTTGTTGCAATCTGCAAAAGCTGAGAACAACAGAGGACTCATACTGAGAGACCTGATAAAGTACAGTTCTGCTAGTGTCCTTGGTGGCATTTATTTTATGGTGCCTGAAGATAAATAAATGATCAACACGATTTAACTGTACAGCTTAAAATATTGTCAAAATATGTCTAAATATGGTTCCCTGTGAAAATGGTAGCATTGTTGGAAATATCTCTCAGAAGTTATCCTGACCTGACATTTGAAGCTTGAGGTTTTAGAAGAACTAAGCATGCAGAAGAGCAGGGAGTGCTAAGTTTTTCATCCTCAATTAAATGTATTGACAGATTCAGCACAAAGTTTGTATGAATACGCCTTCTGAATTTCAGGTGCGTACCTTGCATTAGCCCAGGAACCTTTCTGCATAGAGATCAAGTCACCAGGGTCTGTAGTGAAAAACAGCTGTGAATAATCAGCATCACAACCTCATCCTAAGTTTTCAGCTTAAAATCGATTTCTAGGAAATGTTGCTGATCTGGTAGTCAAATAGACTAAATGATCTAATAAGGTATATTTTTCCATTTTAGATCTTATCAATAGGTCAGTTTAAACCAGAAATTGCTTTTCAGCTTAAAAGAGCATATTACTTTCAAAAGTCACTCCTGCTATCGAAGTGTGTGCTTCACAATTTTATTTGTGGGACAGCCGCAGTTAAAATAACTGACCATATTGGTTCATTTAAACATCTTTCTTTTCATGTGAGCATTACATGAGAGGGCAGAGAGGGACTTGGTGGTGCTGGTTGATGGTAGGCTGAACACGAGCCTGCAGTATGTCCAGGCAGCCAAGAGGTTCAATGGCATCCTGGCCTGCATCAGGAACAATGTGGCCAGTAGGAACAGGGAGGTCATTCTGCCCCTGTACACAGCCACACCTCGAGTACTGTGTCCAGTTCTGGGCCCCTCAGTTTAGGAAGGATGTTGACTTGTTGGAGCGTGTCCAGAGAAGGGCAACAAGGTTGGTGAGGTGTTTGGAGCACAAGCATTATGAGGAGAGGCTGAGGGAGCTGGGGTTGCTTAGCCTGGAGAGGAGGAGACTCAGGGGTGACCTTATTGCTCTCTACAACTACCTGAAGGGAGGTTGTAGCCGGGCAGAGGTTGGTCTCTTTTCCCAGGCAACCAGCACCAGAACAAGAGGACACAGTCTCCGGCTGTGCCACAGGAGGTTTAGGCTGGATGTTAGGAGGAAGTGTTACACAGAGAGAGTGATTGCCCATTGGAATGGACTGCCTGGGGAGGTGGTGGAGTCACCGCCACTGGAGGTGTTCAAGCAGAGACTTGATAGGGTGCTTGGTTGCATGGTTTAGTTGATTAGGTGGTGTTGGATGATAGGTTGGACACGATGATCTTGAAGGTCTCTTCCAACCTGGTCTATTGTATTCTATTCTATTCTATTCTATTCTATTCTATTCTATTCTATTCTATTCTATTCTATTCTATTCTATTCTATTCTATTCTACATTCACACTAAAGCAGAAGAAAACAAGAAAACAGTTGTTTATGCAGTTCCAGTTGATGATATTTTAAGTAAACACAAATATTGGTGATTATTAGAATAAGTTTGACTCCCTTCTTATTTTAGATGTGGAACTCCTTTGAAATGTATTTCATTATTAACTGAAAGAAGACTTTGATTATCCTTACAATCAGTTTATTTTCATTTATTGTCAAGTGCATCTATTAACAGATACTTTTTTCCTGTTAGAATCAAATACAAGATATAAGAGGTCCTCCTTTTTATATAGATAGTTTCTATGGAAAATAATTTAGTTTTGTTTGCCTTTCCTCTCAAAAGGGCCATAGATGAGAAGAATATTCCTTAATGTTTACTAATCTTCATATATATAATAGGGTTTGGTAAGTGAGCTCCTATGTCATTATATGTTTTTTCTTAGTGTCCAGTAATTAAAATGACTTTGCAGTAGTTTCATCATCATTTTACACTGATGAAAAATTCACACTCTGATTTTTTTTCCTCATCATTTTTGTGAATTCATCAATAAATATGCTTTTAATATTTCATTTTACATGGAAGTCTTAATATCTATTATCTATCTATCTATCTATCTATCTATCTACCTATCTATCTATCTATATTGTAAGGTCATAGGCAGTTGCAAAGAAAAGGCCAGTCAACTAGTAGTTACTTAGCATACAGATTACAGTTTTTTGATCCCTTGAGATTTTCACTTCATAGACTTCTACTTTTTGTGATAAGTAATTAATTGCTGAAAATAGACATGATTTCTGGTTGTTTCCTTGGTTTGGGTTGGTTTGTTATTTTGTTTTCCTGTAGCAACACACATTAAATAGTTTATTTTTATTTACATAGAGTTCCCATGCTGGTCCAATTAATACATCTGATTTATGGCTGATATGTCATTTGTGATTACTCTTTCTGCACTAATTGGATTCTAGAGGTCTCTATTGGTCAATCACTTCTTCCTTATGTCATCTTCCAAAAGAGTTGTGATTCTCTAGTTTGTCAGAAAAATCTAAATGCATTCTCTAAACTGTCATAATTGTGAAAAAGAAATCTAAGTATTGAAACAGGAGGCTAATTCATAGAAGAGGGTGTGTTGGAATAGACCTTAAAGATCATATAGTGCCAACTCCCCTGCAATGTACAGGGTTGCCTCTCACTATATCAGGTTGCTCAAAGGCCCTATCAAACCTGACCTTGAATACTTCCAAGGAGGGGACATCCACAACCTCTCTGGACAACCTGTGTCAGTGTTCACCAGCTGTACAATGAAGAAATTCTTCCTCAAATCTAATCTAAGTCTACTCCCTTTCAGTTTAAAGTCATTACCCCTTGACCTATCTTTACATGCTTTTGTAAAACGTCCACCCTAATCTTTCTTATAGGTCCCCTTCAAGTAATGGAAGACAGCTGTAAGATCATTCCAAGACTTCTCTTCTGCAGGCTGAACAATGTCAATTTGCTCATCCTTCTCTCAGAGGGAAGGTGCTCCAGCTCCCTTATCATCTTCATTGTTCTCTCTTGCAGCCACTCAAGCAGTTCTATGCCTTTTTTACACTACTTTAGAAAATGCAAAGCTTTTTTTTTTTTTTTCCCCATCAATTCTTCTTTATTATTTCTGAGGATATAAAAATAGAAAAGAGACTATTCAGTTTGTAATTTTAAATTCATCTCAGATATAGTCAACGATGTTTCTCAGCTTCTATGTGCTGCTTTGCCTGCATATACAATGACCATAGCTGGCATTATATATGGTATTTTATCTTTTTAAATGTCATTATTTAAGTAACTTAAGTTCCTCAATGATGCAGACATCATTGAAGATAATTTTACCATGCTGCAGTTTAACAAATTAACAGAATTAAGCTTTTATGTGACTTACCAGGAAGTCATTGCTTATTAACATTTGTACAAATCAGTGAATGCTTCTCTAAAGAATAAATGCTTAGGAATTTGTAATTGTAAAGGCAATATGTTTGATTCTGAAGGATTACTATTCCTGCTTCTATGACTGTGAGCTGTCTACTTTATGCTCAAAACAAGCTAAATTTTGAAGTCCTTACTCTTGCATGTAACATATTGCAGCCACCTGAACATTTTGTGGAATGCCAACCTTGTGATTTATACAAGAGTATGGCTTAGTTCAAAGTATTAAAATATCTACTCAGACACAGGTATCTGTAATAAAAGATATCTCTCTATATATATATATATTTATGTATTTTACTTTTTTAATATTTCTGACAGTGGTATCTTCAAACACTGATGTAACTTATTTACAAAGTATGTTTGCAGGTTCTGCTATTTGGTTGAATGAGCAATGCATTCCACATGTGAAGACAATTAAACAATTCAAGTACAGATCTGAGAATTTCCAATACAGTGATTTAAATTGGAAATAAAGTTGCTGCAATCTGCGGTTCCCCACAAGGGGGGATTCTGTAGCAAATCAGCTGGGGACTCATGGCTTGCTTCTCTGTCCGGTACCTCCTCAGACACTATAATTCAAGGGGCTCTTGGCTTGGAGAGGGCTTAAGGGACCTCTCTCTCTTGTGCCACTTCATGTTCTGGAGCTTTTCCTTGGCTCAGAGAGGGCTAAGGGACTTCTCTCATGTGCTCCATCACCAGGCTGTGGCCTTTCTGTGGCTCTTCTGGGATTCAGTTCTCTTGGGGCTGTTTGCTTTTCTGCCTTGGTCCAGGTGCAAGGCCCAGGTATAGTTTGCCTCCTAGGACAAGCTGTTCAGCTTTTCAGCTGTGCAGCTGGAACTATGGCGGCATTTGGCTCTTGTTGCCTTCTGGGTGAGAACAAGTCAAATTGCCTATACTCTCGGTTTAAATGCCCTTTGGTAACAAAGAAACCTGATAACTGAACCTACAGGATGGGGCATAACCAAACATGGCTAGGGGCACACAGAGGTTCACACAAGGCTAATTGCACGTGTTACACATTTATCTGGACCATCTGGACCCCAGGAAGTGTCCAGGTTTGCACATTCACAGGTGATTAACTCATTGTCCGGGTTAGGGCATGTTTTGGGGTTTAGTATCTAGGGATACTATTGATTTAGTATGTGGGGTATGCTTATCTTGCTATAGAATTTTTTCATCACTGTCTGCTTCTGAAACCCAGACAATTCTCTGCTATAAAAGTTTGGAGATTCGTAAATTCCAGTTGATTAGATGGATCTTAGTGAAGCTCCGAGATTTCATCTAAGAAGAGCATTATCATTACATTATCTCCAGGTTAACTTAGGCTTTTCAAATTTTATTTTATTTTTTCATTTGTCAGCATTTTTGGTGGACTGGGGAGGTCCCAGCAGACTGGAAGTTAGCCAATATGATGCCTGTCTGCAAAAAGTGTTGGGTGGAAGATTTGGGAAACTACAGGCCTGTCACATTGACTTCAGTCCTGGGGCAGCTGATGGAGGAGATCATCCTGAGTACCATCACACAGTATATGCAGGTCAACCAGATGATTAGGGCCAGGCAGCACAGGTTTATGAAAGGCAGGTCCTGCTTGACTAACCTGATCTTCCATGACAAGTTGATCTGCTTAGTGGCTTAGGGAAAAGCTGTGGATATTGTCTGTCTGGTCTTGAGTAAAACCTTTGACACCATTCCGACAACATTCTCCTGGAGAAACTGGCTGCTCATGACCTGTATGGATGTACAATTTGCTGGGTAAAAAAATGGTTGGACATTCAGGCCCAAAGTGTGTTAGTGACTAGACTTAAAACCAGTTGGAAGCTGGTCACAACTGATGTTCTCTAGGGCTCAGGCCTGTTTAATATATTTATCAATAAGCATTATGAAGAGATTGAGAGCAACCACGGTAAGTTTGCAGATGACACCAAGTTAGATGGGAACGTTGATCTGCTGGAGGGTACAGAGGATTTGTAGAGAGATCTAGACAAACTTGGTTGATGGGCCAAGACCAGTTCTATGAGTTTCAAATCAGGCCAAATTCTGTACTCTGCACTTTGGCTACAACAATCCTCATCAGCACTACAGGTTTGGGGAGGAGTGGATGGAAAGCTGCTCAGTGGAGAGGTGAAACGATCCAGTATCCCATGCCAACTCTGTTCAGTAGGGGAGGTTGTTATAAGACTCAGAAAATTCCCTTGGAGTAAATAAAAAGTGAACTGACACTGAATGACTGATGACTTGGTTTTATCTGAGCCAATTAAAACTCCCAATAATGGACCAGAGGAAAGGGGAAATGGAATGTTACAGTTTAAGGCTATGCCTGACTTTTGTGGATTTTTTTCTTTCAGAGGTTTTGAAGTTTAGGAATGAACAGTTTTAGCGACTGGATACAAAATAATGCAAGATAAGTTTATCTAAATCCATTGCCCTGCTGAATATCTTATATTTTGTAGCAGAAACTTGTTGTCTCTCTTCTTCTCTGGGGCTGATCCTGGTTTACTTCTGGGCTGCTCTATTTCCTTTGACCTTGCCTGTGTTTGGCTGATCTTTGTTTTGACGGGTGAGGTACAAGGTGGGTGGAGACAGGCTGGCTGTGTGTAGCTTTCCCTGGGATTTGTGTGCCCAAGGCAAGGGTGGGGAGAGAACTGAATTGTTGTACAAGGGTGGTATTATGAGGTTGTTGAACTTTGTTGTTTATTGACTTTTATAATTTTGTATTTAGTCCACTTTTGTAAATATAATTTCATTTTGCTTCCAAAATTCTGAGTTAGTGTGGTAAATTTTCTCTGGAGGTAAATTTCCAATTCGTTGGGGTGCAAATCCAAACCACAACAGGGAAGAAAAAATTAGAGGAAAAAGAAGAAAGAGAGAGAGAGTTAAGAAGTAAAAGAAAGATATACAATAATAATAATAATACAATACACCAGGTTGGAAGAGACCTTCAAGATCATCACGTCCAACCCATCAACCAATCCAACCCACCTAAATACAATACAGTACAATACAGTACAATACAGTACAATACAACCCACCTAAACAACTAAAAAACTAAACCGTGGCACCAAGCACCCCATCAAGCCTCTTCTTGAACACCTCCAATGATGGTGACTCCACCACTTCCACAGGCAGCTGATTCCAGTGGGCAATCACTCTCTCAATCACAATCCTTATCACAACCCTTAGTTCCCACCAAGGTCTCATGGACATAGTTCAGCATCATGGTGGCAGCTATAAATTCCAACAGGATCTTCTGTGGTAAATGCATGTGGACCCCAGAAGTTATGGTCCTTTTATACACTTTTTGCAGAGGAGACGATCTCTCCAAATCACAAGAAGTGAGCATAAGTGAGGTGTGCACAGAGGAGTGCCATTGGCATTTCAGTGGTAGTGTTGTAGTGGTTTTAAAGAGGGAATTTTTGCCTCCACAGAGATTTTCTCTTTTCATTGTCAAACCATCTGTCCAGCCAGTAGTTCTCTTCCAGAGCTGTTGAAGCTATATTCAAGACTAGGTATTGTCATACCTTTTTTGAGTCACTAGGCTCATTAAGGGCTATTAGCCCTGCCCTGCCACAACTGCTGTTTTGAAACAATAGAGGACTGGGCTATCACAAGAGGGACCTATGGATGCTGACTGACAGCCTTCTGAACATGAGCCAGTAGTTTCTTCAAGTGGCCAAGAAGGCAACAGCATCCTGGCCTAAATCAAGAATAGTATGGCCAACAGGACTATGAAGTGACTTTATCCCTGTACTTGGCACTGGTGAGACTGCATGCTGAGTACTGTGCTCAGGTTTGGGGCCTTCACTACAAGGGGACACTAAGATACTACAGTGTGTCCAGAGAGGGCATCAAGTCTGGTGAAGGTCTAGAGAGTAAGTCTTATGAGAGAACTGGGGTTATTTAGCCTAGAGGAAAGGAGTGTAAGAACACAGCTTATCTCTCTCTACAACCTAAAAAGATCTTGTAGAGAGGAGGGTTTTGGTCAGTTCAACCAAGTAACAAGTCACAGGACAAGAGGAAGAGGCCTCAGTCTGCACCAAGGGAAATTTAGAATGGATATATATATAGGAAGAATTCTTTATGGAAAGGATTATCAGGCAGTGGAACAGCTTGCTCAGCACACTGATGGAGTTCCCATCCCTGGAGATTTTAAGTCATGTAGACATAGTGCTTAGAGATGTTATTTTGTCAAGGACTTGTCAGTGTTAGGTTAATGATTGGACCCAATGATTTTAAAGGTCTTTTCCAATCTAGGCCGTTCTGTGATTTGAATTTTCTCCATTTAGAGGGTCACTACAGTCTAGAGTTTTTTCCTGTGTTCTGATATAACCCTCTGGTATATCCCTTTGAAGGAAAATCAGGCTTCTTCTTAATCTAATCATATTTGGGCCAGAATTATGCCTAACAAATCTATTACATTTTTAAGAAGACATTAAAAATTCCTAGAAAGAGACGTAAAGGCCTAAACAAAACAAAGCAAAACAAACTACCTGATGGAAGGGAACAATGTTGACTGAAACATTCTGATCAAATTAGTTCTTTTACTGTCCAGAAGAAACTAAATATTAAATATATTCTTCCATTAATTTAACCTGTAAAATTTAAATGCATTCCTAAGGAAAGAAGTGTTTCCTAAGGAAAATAGCTGTTTGTATATCTAAGCATTGCGTATCTATCTTCAACACTCTTTAAAGTACTCAGTAAGAGAAAATTGCCAAATGAGACATGAAATTTAGTGCAGATAAATACAAATGAGGTACATAAAAATACAATATTCTGTTTTCATAGTGGTCTCTGAGTTGAGCATTACCACACAGGAGCAAAATAATAAATAGTAAATTGTCAGTTCTCTGCTAATTAGGAAGCAAAAAAGTGAGCTGAGTCTTAGGAATAACTAGAAACCCAAAATAAGATCACTGTTTCACTGTATGGATTTTCGTGACTTGTCTGAATATAGTTCTGAGTAAGACTACATCTCAAAATGTTAAACTAGAACTTGTAAAGTTCAAGACAGGGTGATGAAATTGGACAAAGTGTGTATCAGCTTCCTTATGAGAGATATCTGAGTCTTCTAGGTTTTCTCAAGCTGCTAAACAATCTAAAAGTGTAACAGAAATCTGCAAAAATAGGTCATGAAGAGCATGAGTAAAGTTACATGAATTGTTGTTTTATGGGATCAAGATGACTGCAGAGGGCAGAAGTAAGCACAATAGATTTCACACACACATGCACACACACCCATATGCTATATTTTACCATGCAAGTACAGCAAAACACAACAACCTGTAAGCTATTTGAAATTTCACATCAGTAATTAAGGCACTTGCTCACTAATTGACCAAAGGAACAAATCACAAGCTAGGTGCTGGTTTTACACAGGACAATTAGGTTCTTGACAGATGCTCTTTCTTTCTCTGTCTAGGTGTACACTCTTTCATAGTGTTAATGCATGTGTATTAATCCTCGCTGGTTTCTACATGCACATGGCCAACACACAATGGACTATATTAGGTATGTATATTGCACAAGGCTGCATAATCACCCAGTTTCTAGTTTTCAAAGCTTCTGTACCAACAGCAGCTTCATTTCAGTAAGCTATTAACATCCCATTAAAGTCCTATATATCGTAGTAAAGATTTTCTATAGCTACAACTATGAGCTACACACCTTTAGAAGTTTAAATGTATATTATTAACTCAAGTGCCTTTAAACACCTTCCTTAGCATCCATTTTCAATACTGTAGGATGTAGAATAATGGTCTGAGAGGGCCATTAGTCTAATGCAAAAGAGCTGTTGGTATTTCATATTAAGTTTACCTAAAATGAGTTTGATTAAAACCAAAAAAACCCCAAAACCCCCATGTCCAAACCAACAACCAAACCCCAACCAACCACCCCCAAAAAATCAACAAACACACCAACAAAAGCAGATCATTACTTTGGAGTCCACCACAATAACTTGACCCTATCACCTTTCACAGCACAGTAATTTTAGAGATATTCCATTCAGTCTGGATCATTAGTTTTCTACAGCCTGTTTTGCAGAATAATTTAAGTGTACTGAGCACGCCAGGCTTCACCACATTAAAGGAAATTAAAGAAGCATCAAAAGATGAAACTTCATATTAGACAGGGCAGTCATACCTTGCTCCCTTTTTCCTATCTGCTTTGGTGATAATGAGTAATATCATTGACTTAAGTTCCGTAGTCTCCTGTCCTCATTGCCAGTGACACCAGTTTATGATAATTAACAGTTTCATTCCTGGTGGTTTTTTTTTGTCAGATTGTTCTTGAAATGAGTTCTGCTATCTGATTCGATTCTCTCTGGAGTACCATGACTCCACAGGATTTGTTTTTTTCAGACCAAGAATGGTGTTATGTGCAGTTTTATGAGGAACTGGGTAAGTTTCCACCTATCCAGTGCTTGCCTCTTCCATAGTCAGCACATATTGTTTACCAGATTGAGAACGAGGTAGAGTGATGTAGTCAATCTGCCACACCTCACCATACTTGTGCTTGGACCGTCAGTCATCATACCACAAGGGCTTAATAGCAGTACAAATGTCACAGTTATGTATCACCTGTGTGATAGCATCCATGGAAATGTCAACTGATCTGCCTCAAGCCCACTGGTAGGTTGCATCTCTGCCTTGATATTCTGATACATCGTGATCCCACTTAGCTAGAAAGAGCTCACCTCAGTGTTTCCAGTCAAGGTCAAGACCAGAGTTTGTGTCTACTTGAGAAACTCTTGCAGCTAGATCTGCCTGATGGTTGTGTTGGTGTTCCTCAGGATCCTCACTCTTGGGTATGTGAGCATCAGTCTGTCTCACTTTCCACGGATTGGCAGCCCAAATATGCTTTCTTTTCCTCTGCCAAACATTCTTTTTCCAGTCCTTTAGCCAACCCCACGAAGTGCTGGCTACCATCCATGAAAAAGTATACCATATAAAATGTTGGCCATCTCTCTCATTCAGCTATGTTTAAGAGCTAGCTGGACAGCTTTTTACCTCTTCAAATTGGCTGGATTCACCTCTACATCTTTTGCCTCTGTAACTCTGTACACTATTTGCATACATGTACAATTATTTAAATTATTTAGAACTTATCATTATTTTCCCTTTTACACCCAATGGTAATTTATTTGCATTCCATCACTTTCTGTTCAAGATCTGTGGAAAATTTTCAAGGGACAGCCTAATACTACCATAGTGCATTTCTTGGAAGACCACACATTAACCATAACAAGTTCTATAAATTAGATGGATTATTTAATTTAAGTAATAAGAATAATAATTCATAAATAGGAATAGATCAAATAGTTCAAATCACCTGGGAGTTATAGCTGCCTGACTCTGTGAGCAAAGATATTTAACTGACTCCCTGGGAATAAAACTGTTCACATGCAAATGAAAGTTATTCTGGTCAAGCTGTATGTCAGAGGTTTTCTGGTTTTAATTAACATTTATCTGGATTCTAAGAGGGGTTTGTAGTGATGATAAATGTTGAGTGAGAGGAATGAAAACCAACCATCTATCTAGGAAAACATATTTTCATTCAGTGTTAAATGGATGAGACATGAAATGCCAGAGGAGGTATTGGTCTCAGCCTCATTCTATATGCTCATTTTGATTAGATTAGCAAGTGACAGAAGATGCTCACACTTAAGAATCATAAGGATCTGATAGAACAGTGGAAAGGATTCCTGAAATAAAAAAAAAATAAAACAAAAAGCAGCATTTTTTAGCTTTGAAATCTCTGATGAGAGGATGACAAGGATGGATATTAAACTAGGAAACAGCTTAATGTAGACAGTGAATGTAGTGAATGGTGCTTATGGCCAGGATTATGCCTCAGATATTCTAGAACATACTTCTTTGTGTGTGTGTCATCCTCCTTTGTTCCTCCCTTTTTGCCTGTCAGGGGGGGTGGCCTGGAGTCCAGGTAACTACAACAACCTGCCTGGGAGTGGTCTCACTCCTGTGGTACACAAGGGCCAGGCTATGTTGTTTCCCTGTTTATAGTGTATGCTTATGCCATATTTGGTAAATATCTTTCATTGTTTAATCTTTGTGTTAGCAACAGATGCTCATTGGACCAGTATTCACTGGGGCAAATGGTAAATAAGGGTTGTTTGGTAAACGAGTCTCTCCCACACTCGTGTTCGAGCCTGTACCTGTATGTGTGCCAGTGCTGCTGTAGTCCACCTTGCCCAGGACTAAAACCAGTGCTCCAAGAGGCCTCACAGTACTTTGCCACCGCCACCCAGCTGCGTGCAGTGCTGTGGACACTACCCTGTGGGATCAACCGCTGCATGATCCGTCACTGCAGGAGAAAACCTGGTAGCCCCTGTGAACCAGCATTGCTGAACTGCCATAGCAGCCCCGAGCTGGGAACCTTTGTATCCTGGGAGAAGCAGCAGCCATGCGGCGCAGCCACGCGGTTAGCGCCATTTCCTATTTCCTTACTGTGGCATATCCATGCCACGTTCTGCGGACTATAAACATATTATCAAGGGAAGATTTCATGAAGTTCTCAGCTTGTGAGTAAGCCAAGCCTTTCTTTATAGAATTTCAGTTAGGGTAGCGTTCAAATCGCTCTAGGTGGAGGGTTGCTGGTCACTGACAAACTCCTCCCCTGCCACTTTCCGAATCAGTTTCGATTCTAAGTTCTGTGAATCATTTGATTTGTTTTGAAGTGCCCATACATAAACATTCTGTAAGGTAGTTCACTACGAATATCGATACCTGTGAAGGGTGACTGTAAATACCCCGTTGCAGAGTTTGTATATATAGAAATAAACTGTAAATGTATATATCCACTGATATATCTGCCGCTCATTTCTGAGGCATATTCACAACAGTGAACAAGCTGCAAAGTCATAGATTTATCTTTAAGATTATTTATCATAAGATATTAGTAAATGTATATTCTGCCATCTTTAATGAATATCATAAGTCATTTTCAAAGACAAAACAATACCTGAATATTTGATCTGAGGAAAGATGGAGCAAAAAAGTAGCTTACTTCAGGCATTGGTCAAAATCATAGGTCAAAACACTGCATAATCTAAAATATGCTTATATGAAGCTGATGAAAAACCTTTAGACAAAATGTGAAAGGAAAAGACTCCTATTCCACACACATGTTCATAGTACCTTGATATGTAACTTCAAGGAATCTCATAATGACTTTTTTGTGCAGAAAATCTCAGATGACTTGGAGCAGTTCATAATTTATTTTGCAAATACGCTCCAAATTTCAAAATACAGCCTCTGAGGAGGAATGTTTTTCTGGCAAGCCAAAAGATATCTGAAAGCCAAAAGAGGCTGTCCTGTGTTTTTCTCCCTGTTATTAATTACAGTATGTTTATCAAACTGCTAACAATCTAAGTATTAAGGAGGAAAACAAGTCATCCAGGCCTAAAAATAAGCAATGGAAGCAGGATGAAGAAAAATCAGTAACAGAGGAATGATGAAGACAGTCAAAATAGAGAAGCAGTTAATAAAGTAGCAGGTAGGAAAAAAAGGAACTGTTCAGAGCCAATCAATTTTTCAAGGACAAAGCTGCAAATATACTTCAAAAATATTCAGAAGTTTTGTTTCTAAGAATTCCTTTAGAGAAATGTAATGCACTGAATTATAGGGATTTCTATTCAAATATATCCCCACACTTACCTGAGAACAGAAGAAAAGTACTGTGATTACTAAATATATGCCAATATTTATCTGTTGCAGAGAACAGCATAATTTCAAATTCTTTGAAAAAAAGTAGTCATTATCCCTTTAGACAGATGTATCTAAAAGCATATTAGCTTGTGGCAACCACAAGAACTGATATTATTTTGTTATCTCCACAAGCAGGCAGTTTCCCTCAGGCATTAACTCAACTTAACCCGTAGGAACTGCACCTAGTAATGAGAAGGCCACTACATCCTCATGTCAGTCTCCATGCTGTTAGCAGAGGTTGCCCATTAATGTCAGTTGTTTTGGCAATTTTTGTGTTGTAGATGCTTGTCCACTAGGATTTGACTTCTGTGTGTGTTTTACCTCTAGAGTGGCCCCAGCTCCCTTCATTCTAATCACAATAAAAATCTTGTTGGAATAGGCCTCAAGGATCATGAAGTCCAACCCTCAACCCAGTGCTGAAGAGTCAACACTAAACCATGTCCCTAAGCTCCAGGTACACACACTGCTTTAACACCTCTAGGGATGGTGACTCCACCACTGCTGAGTAGTTTTAAAGTATCTTGTCTGTTTCTTCAGAGAAAATGTGCAAATAATGGTAAAATAGCTTATTCTCTTGGAAATATATTGTCATCAAAGGAAAATGTGTGTGCATATATTTAATTTCTTTAGTCTTGTTTTTTGAACATGGATGTGGTTTTGTGTAAGAAGAGGGAAGGATCCTTTTAATAACTTGTGATTTATCTGACAGGTGCTCACTTTTTTATCACTGACATCAGCACAGTGATGTACATTAAAGAAACTTCTACAAGGGTATTTAGGAATTCTGATGGATTCTAACCATCAGAAAGTGGAAATCTACTCTGTTTTTCATGGTTTTTTTCTAGGGTAGAGTTAATTTTCTTCATAGCAGTTAGTATGGTGCAACATTTTGAATGTATGAATAAAACAGTGCTGATTACAGCACAGCATTTTCATTATTGCTGAGCAGTGATGGTCACACCAACTCACGAGCAAATGGAGTGGAGATGCATAAGAAGTTGGGAGGGGACACAGCTGTGATAACTGACCCCGAATGACTGAGGGAAAATCTCATACCATATGTCATCACGCTCAGTGTATAAAGCTTGTGCAAGAAGGAGGAAAGGAGGAACCTTCGGAATGATGACATTTGTGTTCCCAAGTAATCATCATGCATGATAGAAGAGCCTTGTTTACAGATGGCTGGACATCTGCATGCCAATGGAAAGTGGAGAATGAATTTCTTTGCTTTGCTTGTGTGCACAACCTCTGCTTTACCTATTAAACTCTGCTTCAATCCATTAATTTTCTCAGTTATCCTTTTGAATATTTTCCTCATTCCACAGTGGGAAGGTATGCAAGCAGCTGAATGGGGCTTAGCTGCCATCTGCACTTCAACCATGACAGTACTTAAAGCTTGCATAGATCAAAGACAAAACTTGCTAAGGTTTAAAACAACAAATTATTTTTAAAAGACAGCATACATTAGTATGCCCTATTATTTGCAATACTGCATGTGAGAAACAATATATATGCATATGACTAGACATTTTACCATGTTCACATTCCTACGGGAGGTAGGTTAGGTGGGGGTAGGGGGTGTACGTGTTAGAGTTAGGGTTGATTTGGGAAATGACAATGCTAAAAGCTTAGGGAATAGAATAGAATAGAATAGATTAAACCAGGTTGGAAGAGACCTTCAAGATCATCGTGTCCAACCTGTCATCCAACACCATCTAATCAACTAAACCATGGCACCAAGCACCCCATCAAGTCTCCTTCTAAACACCTCCAACAATGGCAACTGCACCACCTCCCTGGGCAGCACATTCCAATGGGCAATCACTCCCTCTATGAAGAATTTCTTCCTAATATCCAATCTCAAACTCCCCTGGTGCAGCCTGAGACTGTGTCCTCTGGTTCTGGTGCTGGTTGCTGGAGACCAGCCCTCACCTGTCTACAACCTCCCTTCAGGTAGTTGTAGAGAGCAATAAAATCTCCCCTGAGCCTCCTCTTCTCCAGCCTAAACAACTCCAGCACCCTCAGCCTCTCCTCATAAAGCTTGTGCTCCAAACCCCTCATCAGCTTTGTTGCCCTTCTCTGGACATGTTCCAGCAAATCAACATCTTTCCTAAACTGAGGGGCCCAGAACTGGACACAGGACTCAAGGTGTGGCCTAACCAGTGCTGAGTCCAGGGGCAGAAGGACTTCCCGGCTCCTGCTGACCACACTGTTCCTGATAAAGGCCAGGATGCCATTGGCCTTCTTGGCCACCTGGGCACACTGTGGGCTCATGTTCAGCCTACTGTCAACCAGTACCCCCAGGTCCCTTTCTGCCTGGCCACTCTCCAGCCACTCTGACCCCAGCCTGTAGCACTGCATGGGGTTTCTGTGGCCAATGTGAAGAACCCGGCACTTGGATGTGTTAAATCTCATGCCGTTGGACTCTACCCATCTGTCCGCCTGTCAAGGTCCCTCTGGAGAGCCCTTCTACCCTCTTACAGATCGACATCTGCGCCCAGCTTGGTGTTGTCTCAAAAATTTACCAATGATGGACTCAATGCCCTCATCCAGATCATCAATAAAGATGTTGAAGAGCATGGGGCCCAGCACTGATCCCTGGGGGACAACACTAGTGAGTGGCTGCCAGATGGATGTGGCACCATTCACCACCAGTCTCTGGGCTTGGCCCTCCAGCCAGTTCCTAACCCAATGCAGGGTGCTTCTGTCCAAGCCATGAGCTGACAGCTTAGCCAGGAGTTTGCTGTGGGGAATGGTGTCAAAGGCCTTGCTGAAGTCCAGGGAGACTACATCCACAGCCTTCCCCACATCAACCAGGTGGGTCACCTGATCATAGAAGGAGATCAGGTTGGTGAGGCAGGACCTGCCCTTCCTAAATCCATGCTGACTGGGCCTGATCCCTTGGCCATCTTGTAAGTGCAGTGTGATTGCACTCCAAATGAACTATTCCATAATCTTGCCTGGCACTGAGGTCAGGCTGACAAGCCTGTAATTCCCTGGCTCATCCAACCAGCCCTTCTTGCGGATGGGCATCATGTTGGCCAGCTTCCAGGTAGCTGGGACCTCTCCAGTCAGCCAGGACTGTTGAGAAATAATGGAAAGCGTCTTGGCCAGTTCATCTGCCAGCTCTCTCAGCACCTTAGGATGGATCCCACCCGGGTCCCATGGACTTGTGGGGATCAGAGCAGCTAAGGAGATCTCTAACTACTTCCTCCTGGATCACAGGGGAACTATGCTGCTCCCTGCCTCCATCTGTCAGCTCAGGAGGCCAGTTGTCTGGAAGACAATCTGTCTTGCTATTAAAATCTTGTGAACATGGCATGTCTCTATATAATTCTCATTAGAACTGTAATGATTCAGACAGGTTCTTACCCATTACTCTAACATAAAGATTGCTACCACTTTGCATAGAAAAAGCCCAAAGGAGTCTTTTTAACATCAATTGTTCTTGCCCAGTATATATCTTTATTGCTAATGTTTTATGCAATTTGTTCTGGGGTTCAGTGTTATCTATCATAGGGAGACCTTGAAACACCCCTGTTTGTTTGATAATAATATGTTGGTTTTCTTATAAGTGGGGTGATGGAGTTTTGGATAAATTGGAATTCTGGTCATAATGTGTGGGTGTTGGGCTTTTTTGGTCGTTTTTCTTTTTTTTTTTTTTTTTTTGAGTTTGCTCAGGGGGTTGGGGTTTTGTTTGCTTTTGTTTTGGTTGGTTGGGTGGTTGGGTGGGTAGTTGGTTGGTTATTGTTTGTTTGTTTGTTTGTAAGAACAGCATATTTAAGTCATTTGTCCTTAGGCCATTGTGGGAGAAAAGAAGTTTAACTTTGGTACTGCAATGTCAAAATTGCAAACATCTACCTAATTGTATGAGTTTCTTACAGTTTCTTTATAGTAAATCTCTGAACAACAGAGGTTTCTCTAAAAAGTAATCAAAGAAATCAGCACTGAGAAGACTAAAATTTTTAAAGTTATCAAGTATAAAATGCTCATATAGTTAAGAGTGTATTTTAACTCTTTCCTCTGAAGCTTGATAAAGTTGAATTCTCTTCAGGGAACTGATGCTTGCTGGGAAAGGAGAAGATAATTTCAGCATTACACCCTAATGGATGGGCATTTGATTTGGAAGTGTAATTTAGACATTGTTGCAGTAAAATAATCCAGACTAGAATTCCTAGATAAATGCAAACACATTTTAGAGTGTCTGACAATTTATCCTTGAAAAGTCTTACTAAAAATTTCACTCTAATTGACTTGCCTGTATTGCAAGTTTTCTTTCTTCCTTTTCTTTCTTTTTCTTTTTTTAAACGGTAGTGGAAACCATCTGTTATTTCATGGTTCAGTGTGAATGGTATTACTTTTTAAGCCTTACTTCTAAAAATAATGGAACTATTTTCAAGACAAATTCAATATGGACAAGGAAAAGAAAAATGGCACAGGTGGGAATGCAATTACTGTTCACCTGCTGTAAAACATTGAATATATTACTACAAACAATCTTTTAATTGTATTTATCCCAAATTCAACAATAGAAATGAACTTTTCATACACATAAGATCACCTCAATTTCATACACATAAGATCACCTCAAATTAAGAGTAAATATTTTCCTAACCAAAATAACCCCCCCAAAACTTCTCTCTAAACTATTTTCTGTTTCTTTATTCTTCTCTGACTCTCCCTACAAGATATGAATGAATTAAATTTGGATTAAATTTTATCAGTTAGTTGAGCTTCACATGTTACACTAAGAATGGTTTATATGACAATGATAAAAAATATATACATAGATATTTGACATAGGTAATCAAAGATATATTAGTCATCATATACTAACATTAAATGCGTGCTTAATTTTATATTCTCACTTGATGGATTTCAATTAGTATTTTGTCTTTAGGACAAAGAGAATCATAATGTCAATCCTTATATTCAATGCCTTCTCTTTGCAGCCATCTTTATTCCATCTATTTACTCATGAACAATAAGATGGAATGGAATGGAATGGAATGGAATGGAATAGAATAGAATAGAATAGAATAGAATAGAATAGAATAGAATAGAATAGAATAGAATAGAATAGACCAGGTTGGAAGAGACCTTCAAGATCATTGTGTCCAACCTATCATCCAACACAACCTAATCAACTAAACCATGCAACCAAGCACCCTATCAAGTCTCCTCCTGAACACCTCCAGTGACAGTGACTCCACCACCTCCTCGGGCAGATGATAAGAAAGAAGTCTATACAATACAATACAATACAATACAATACAATACAATACAATACAATACAATACAACAGGTTGGAAGAGACCTTCAAGATCATCACGCCCAACCCATCAACCAATCCAACCTACCCAAAACACAACACAGTACCATACAGTACAATACAGTACAAAAGAGTACAATACAGTACAATACAGCACAATACAACCCACCTAAACAACCAAAAAACTAAACCCTGGCACCAAGCACCCCATCAAGCCTCTTCTTGAACACCTCCAATGAAGGTGACTCCACCACTTCCACAGGCAGCTGATTCCAGTGGGCAATCACTCTCTCAGTATAGAACTTCTTCCTAACTTCCAGTCTAAACCTGCCCTGGCGCAGCCTGAGCCTGTGTCCTCTTGTTCTGGTACTGGCTGCCTGGGAGAAGAGACCAACCTCCGCCTGGCTACAACCTCCCTTCAGGTAGTTGTAGAGAGCAATAAGGTCACCCCTCAGTCTCCTCTTCTCCAGGCTAAGCAACCCCAGCTCCCTCAGCCTCTCCTCATAGAAAGAAGTCTAGCAGCTGGCAAAATCTTATGGAAATAGTTTCTGCAGCCCAGTGGAATGACCATTATGCACTCTATATTCAACACAGTGCATGCATCAAATATACTGGTCTTAGATGTCCTGCAATAATAAAAGAAAGTAACATACATGGCATACAACTATTAAATTCAGAAGGAGTACATGACTTTGACAAAATCTGAAGGCAAGGAAACTGGAAGGAAAATGCATGTGGAACTGTAAAGGGCTATATGGCTTCATGAACTAGGGAAAATATGGATAAATTATGATCAGTTATGGATTCTCACTTTAAAACAGACTGAATGCTTTTATCATTCAGAGTTGATAGCCAGTTTTTATTTTATGCTGTTCCTGTGTTTGGCTTTTTGGTGGGTTGTTTTTTTTTTTTTTTTTTTTTTTTTTTTTTTTTCCTGTGGTGATTTTAATTATTGAAAGTGAAGCAGATACACTGTTACATAACTGTTAGAATCCTCCTAAATTTCCTGGTCATTAGGGAAAATACTAGTGTTGCAACTGCCAAACATTTAGTCACAACTCAGTTTTAAATAAGGAAAGAACGGAGTTACTTTAGAATATGCCTTTAATTGACGGACAGAATTCAGACACAGTGCCTGAGAAGAAATACTTTTACTGGACTAAATATATGAAAAAAGAAATAAAAAAATATCTACTCATTAGATGCTGCCAGTAAATAAACCAAATACTGCAAGGCCCTTGTAACTTGGTTTTCATAAAATTTCACATTTTTGCTAGATTTTTAACCACTGGGTAGTTTGTTGGGGTAGGAGGATATTGAGAGAGACAAACACATATGTATATACACACAGAAACACACACACTGCTACCTATGATTAATCAATTAATCAATCTACCTACACAGCTACATAATCCTATCTAATAGCTTTTGTTGACAAATGATAATCAAATGTTAACTAGAGAGATTTACAGAGCCTATCATACCTATTGCACTATGTCCACCATGTTTTTTAATCAGAGATCAAGGCATTAATTTAATTTCTTAACTTCTTTAATTACTAACAATACATTTGATGCATGATAGGTCTTATGAAAGGTACAGAAAGAAAATGAACACTCTTTAGAGTTGCAGATTACTGATTTTCTACCAGCAACATTTGTCATTTGCATTTTTGACTAATTTTGAATGTGAATTATCATTCACAGTATCACAGTATCACCAAGGTTGGAAGAGACCTCAAAGCTCATCAAGTCCAACCTGTCACCACAGACCTCATGACTAGACCATGGCACCAAGTGCCACGTCCAATCCCCTTTTGAACACCTCCAGGGATGGTGACTCCACCACCTCCCTGGGCAGCACATTCCAATGGCGAACGACTCTCTCAGTGAAGAACTTTCTCCTCACCTTGAGCCTAAACTTCCCCTGTTACAGCTTGAAACTGTGTCAGCTTGCTCTGGTGCTGGTTGCTAGAGAGAAGAGACCAACCCCTTCCAGGTTGCAACCACCCTTCAGGTAGTTGTAGACAGCAATGAGGTCTCCCCTGAGCCTCCTTTTCTCCAGGCTAAACAATCCCAACTCCCTCAGCCTCTCCTCATAGGGCTTGTGCTCAAGGCTTCTCACCAGCCTTGTTGCCCTTCTCTGGACACGTTCAAGTGTCTCGATGTCCTTCCTAAACTGAGGGGGCCCAGAACTGGACACAGTACTCAAGGTGTGGCCTAACCAATGCAAGCCTAACCAATCCTTTATAGATGATGTTATGTCACTGTTGTAAAGTCTAGTAAACAAAGAAAGTTAGTGAAAACCTGAGAGATCAGTGGCATCATTATGTTTCTTAGTTGTAAGCAGTGCAAATAAATTAGATGTGCCTTACACCCTACCTTTGCTTTAGTATAGCACTATAATTTATAGAATAACATTTTACTACTGTATAAACAAAAAAAATATAATTATTGTATCTGTAAATGAAATGTTAAAATAAACAGATATTAATTCAAAATGCATTTAGTGCTAACTAACTTTTGCTCTCATTTGCCTAGAATGCGATCTGTATACATTAATGCATCAATATTTTATAGAATGCAATTATGCTGAGAACTGAATATTGTGCATGATTACCAGCACAATGCAGAATTAATTTTGAACTATAACTGCATACAAATACATTTACAAAAGTATGCAAATGTTTTTTACATTTTTCTGACTTGAACACTTAATTTAAAGTAGAAGAGAAAAAGAGAGCATCTGCATGACTTTCCTAAGTCAGCTAAACAAGTCAATCATGTGTACAAAACATTTGTGTGTTAGATGCAAGTCCAAGTGTAAGTCAGTCATTAAAATAAGAAATTAAATCAGTACATTAAAAATGCAAAACCTATTGTATGCCTTCACACCTACAATTATTTTGCATAGTAATGACTTCTCAAACAAATGTTTCAGTATATTCAGTATAAAGGAACAGAACTCATATCAGTATAATCACTATGAAGAAATAAAATTTGCAACCTTTAATGACTGTAAATAACTTCACAACATGCATTCATGAATCCTCACAATGTTATAACTGAGTAATACTTCAGTACTCATTTGAAAGATATATTTTCATGAAAAAAAAAAAAGGAAAAAAATCTTGCACAAATTTTAGGTATCTACCTAGTCACTGTGGGTAGCTCAGCTAGTTACGGCTTCCTCCCCTGCATGTAAAGAAATACATGGTTGTCAAGGTGTTACTCATCTGACTAAATATAGATGTTGGATGAAATTATTTCCATTCATGAGTTCTGCACTTTTCCACTAGCTATGAAGGAAGCCTAAGTTCAGAAGTAGATATCTATACTTTGAATCTCTAAAATACAATTACATGAATCCTACGCCATGTGTCAGAATACAATAATAAATACAATAAATAAATCCAGGTTGGAAGAGACCTTCAAGATCATCGTGTCCAACCTATCAACCAATCCAACCCACCTAAACAACTAGATCATGGCACCCAGTACCCCATCAAGTCTCCTCCTGAATACCTCCAATGATGGTGACTCCACCACCTCCCTGGGCAGACCATTCCAATGGGCAATCACTCTCTCTGTATAGAACTTCTTCCTAACATCCAGTCTAAACCTCCCCTGGCACAGCCTGAGACTGTGTCCTCTTGTTCTGGTGCTGCCTGCCTGGGAAAAGAGACCAACCTCTGCCTGGCTACAATCTCCCCTCAGGTAGTTGTAGAGAGCAATAAGGTCACCCCTGAGTCTCCTCCTCTCCAGGCTAAGCTACCCAGCTCCCTCAGCCTCTCCTCATAGGGCTTGTCTTCCAAACCCCTCACCAACTTTGTCGCCCTTCTATGGACATGTTCCAGCAAGTCAGCCTCCTTCCTAAACTGAGGGGCCCAGAACTGGACACAGGACTCAAGGTGGGGGCCTAACCAGTGCTGTATACAAGGGCAGAATGACCTCCCTGCTCCTGCTGGCCACACTGTTTCTGATGCAGGCCAGGATGCCATTGGCCTTCTTGGCTGCCTGGGCACACTGCAGGCTCATGTTGAGCCTACAATCAACCAGCATCCCCAGGTCCCTCTTTGCCTGGCCGCTCTCCAGCCACTCTGACCCCAGCCTGTAGCGCTGCATGGGGTTTCTGTGGCCAATGTGCAGAACCCGGCACTTGGATGTGTTAAATCTCATGCCATAGCAAGACTAGAATCCAAGGCAACTGATTCTTCTATTCAGATTTTTTTCTTTTTTTTCTTTTTTAATTATTATTAATTCTTTGGGACACTAATTGATGTTTAAAAACGTTAATTTAAATGCTCTGTAAATAGAACTCTTCTGAAACAATTTTTGGGATTTGTGGAGTTTTGGGGTTTGTTTGGGTTTATTGTTTTTTATTTTTCTTTGAGGTGATGTGTGTGCTGAGTTTTGATTTTATTTTTTTTTTTTAATCTAGACTGTGTCTTTATTGATAGCTCTAGGAAATAGCTATCATTAGACACCTATGTTAAAACAGTTCAGTTCCCTTTTTTCCTGACATGCTTGTCTCAGTTGACCGTACAGGTGAAATAGATGTCTAACTCGTCCAGATACCTTGCACATAAATTTCACAAATGTACATCAATTTTATATGTGTTGAATTGGGCTGCATATATTGTACTCTACAGAGAGTAAAGAAGTCACAATAAAACACAAAGAAGTCATCACATGGAGAGAAAAGGGAACAAAAACCCAAAACCAGCACACACAAAAAGCCACCAAAACCTACTATGTTTTGGTTGGATTTTTTTGTTTATTTGTTTGTTTGGGGTTGGGTTTTTTGGTTTTTAATGTTTGCATTCAGTTGCTTTATCAGCTTCCTGTAGTTTTTGTAAAATTCTTTTAAACATAAATAATGACATAATTGGAGAGAATATCATTACAAGTGAGAATAGAAAAATTATGCAAACAATGGCAGAAGATTATAGGAGAGGATTCAGATGGAAGAGATTTCAGATTGCATACATTTGATTGTATTCATTTTGTAAAAAGAAATCATGAAAGAGACTAGAATTGTTGATATCAGAATAGGCACGAGTTACTGTAAGAAATAATCAAAAGAAATCATAAGTTATATTTTTGGCTCTAAAAAGAAATGTTCAAATGCAGAAGACGACACAGGATCACAAGGTTCCTTTACAAATGCTGGAGTAGCAAGCAGAAGGTAAGAGATGGAAAAGCACAGTTCAAATGTTTAGTTCTAGAAAACCTGCTAAGGGTGAATGTCAGAAGCGAAAAAAGAAATGCAAGCAAACAAATCAATAACATCAACAAAATATCTGTGTGACTATTGAAGGTGAATTTCTGGGAACACATAAGACCTGGTTATGGCAACAAAGACTATCAAGTCCTTCATTCCTGATTATATTAATGGCAAAACAAACAAACAAGCTGTCCATGAACTTTAAGAAGCTGTCATGTCCATGACCTAAGGGTATGCTCTGAATACAATGTCTCTGGTGGAGGCAGGGCTGTGCCTCTCCTGCAGAACTTTCCTTGCTCAGACTTAGGACAAAGGGTACATGCAGTTGCAGAAATGTCATGTCATGGTCACAGCATCAGAGGAGCAAGCAGACCAATGCCTGAAATCCCTTACACACCCCAGACCCATTTCAGGAACCTTCTAGAGCATGATAGTGAGCATGTCCAGCAAACTCCATCTGGGCCAAGGACCCCAAGTGACTGGAGACTATAGAAGCACAACATTAAGCCAAGCTGGCACCTCACCACCTTGGAAACCCAGATCAAAGACCACTCTACATGATGATGGAGTCTGTTGTGGTCTGTTGGAGTCTCTCTCCTTTTTGTTATCTCTGTCCTCTCTTTTCCTTCTTTTCTCTTTTCTAATCTTCTCTAATTTTCTGACAAGTTGAATAACGCCTTATTTACTATGTTGCTACTTGTATTTGATAAAGAATTCCATTGAGTTAGAATAGAATAGAATTAACCAGGCTGGAAAATTAGTTGCAAAATTGCTTGGTTGATTAGTTCAAAGGATTCACCTTTGTTTGTAGACAAGGGATCTCAGAACCTGGAGGGGCTCTGTCTCCTAGGCTAGGATGTGAGATTAGGGTCTTGAAAGAAGCAAGAAGCAAACATTAAGTGGAGAGTGCTTATCTGTACATTAACATTCAAAGTGACATAAGCATGTCACGTATAGGTATATCTCTATAAGTTATGCCTGAAATTAAGGTTCTGAAAACATAAACTGAGCTTCCAAAACAGGATTTTTGACAAAAAGATACATGAACCTATGTTTTGTGTGAAAGCTAGATTTTCTCATATTTTTCACTTTTGAAAATAGAAAAGAAATAGAGAATAATCAGTGCTGCAGAATCAATGTTGCCCTGGAAGTGAGATTGAAGAATTTATCTACTAGATCTTTTCCATTTGTTACTTGTTGGAAATCAGTAACTAAAAGGAAAAAAAAATATCTTTATTACTAAGAGTATGTAATTTTTGAAATGAGATTTTCTGTCTGAATCATAAGAGAACAAACAAAGCACCTTTTAACTGTCAAACTTGATCAATGCAGTTTACCTTGTGTATCAGTAGAAAACATCAAATATGAAGTGTAATGGTACCTCTTGACTCAATTAAGAATGATCAAGATTTTTAAAAAGTGAGTGAGGAAAATCAAGTTAACAAAAATTTACTTTGAAGACAATGTGGTGGAGTCACCATCACTGGAGGTGTTTAGGAAGAGACTGGATGGGGCACTTGGTGCCATAGTTTAGATAGTGTTGGTTGATAGGTTGGACTCCATGATCTCAAAGGTCTTTTCCAACCTTATTAATTCTATTCTATTCTATTCTAGTCTAGTCTAGTCTAGCCTAGTCTAATCTAGTCTAATCTAGTCTAGTCTATTCTAACTTTCTTGAACATTTATAGACCTTGTTTCATGGCAACACATTAAAAAAAACCATAATAATTACTATGATGACAGATGTGGTGAAAGATTTGCTTTCTTTCCTCATGTTCACTCACAGTAACTTAGCTCCTGGGGTATATCCTTTGCCTTTGAACGTTTGACAGTAATGCTCTAATAAGCATTTTATCTCATAAAATATGTATATTCTTTCTGTACAGTTTTGCTTGACTGTTTGGGTTTAGTTACTATTACATGCAATTAGATGTAGAAAAATCTAGGAGATGTCATATATCTAACACTAGTATATATTTTTCAAGTCCCTATTTCAAAACACTGAGACTGAGACACAATTTGGAAGTCCATCATTTTAGAGATTGCTTGAATGCAGGGAATGACTAGGATCCTCTACTCATCCTCCCCACTTCACCATGTCTGTTAGGGAGGCATAATAAGATATTGAAAAACATTTGTACTCTGTAATGCAAATCATTTATTACATAATCTTCTTTAATTTTTGAAGTATAAGTTGAATATATCATCAGTTTTGAAATATGTTTCAATTGTATTGGAATTGTATTATATTATAGACCTAATTTTCATTAATGATCACATCACTACTCTACATGAGCCCGCAGTGTGTCCAGGTGGCCGAGAGGAACAATGGCATCCTGGTCTGTATCAGGAACAGTGTGGTCAGCAAGAGCAGGGAAGTCATTCTGCCCCTGTACTCAGCACTGGTTAGGCCACACCTTCAGTACTGTGTCCAGCTCTGGGCCCTTCAGTTTAGGAAAGATGTTGACTTATTGGAACGTGTCCAGAGAAGGGCAACAAAGCTGGTGAGGGGTTAGTAACACAAGCCTCATGAAGAGAGGCTGAGGGAGCTGGGGTTGATTAGCCTGGAGAAGAGGAAGCTCAAGGGAGACCTTATTGCTGTCTACAACTACCTGAAGGGAGGCTGTAGACAGGTGGGGGTTGGTCTTTTCTCCCAGGCAACCAGCACCAGCACAAGAGGACACAGTCTCAAGCTGCACCAGGGGAGGTTCAGACTGGATATTAGGAAGAAGTTCTACACAGAGAGAATGATTGCCCATTGGAAAGTCCTGCCCGGGGAGGTGGTGGAGTCACCATCATTGGAGGTGTTTAGGAGGAGACTTGATAGGATGCTTGGTTACATGGTTTAGTTGATTAGGTGGTGTTGGATGATAGGTTGGACACGATGATCTTGAAGGTCACTTCCAACCTGGTCTGGTCTGGTCTGGTCTGGTCTATTCTATTCTATTCTATTCTATTCTATTCTATTCTATTCTATTCTATTCTATTCTATTCTGTTCTGTTCTGTTCTATTCTATTCCAAAGGCCTTAAATCCTGATGGTGTGATGTGAGCCTACCGGTTAAAAGGATGCTTGCAACAACAGAATACCATTATAAAAAGCTGTGCTTGGAGAACAGCATTGTTACAGATATTCCAGTATGAAAATTTATGCCAGGCTATTAGAAACAGTAGAAAGGTGCTGTTTCTGCCTAATAGTTTATTCCATGTTCTTTAGGTCCAAGGTGTCATACAGAAACTTCCACATAGTGAAAAGAGTGTGCCATCAACAGCTCTCAGAGAGTGTGTTTTCCAAAATGTGCTTATTTCCCAAGGCTGAGCCATTTATCAGAGGATATACTAACAGTGCTCTAAGTAAAACTAATATCCTGGCCTTCCATCTCAGGTTTCTTTGTCTGAAAACTTTCTGGAAATCACAGCAGACAATTCTGTCTATTCCATATTCATGATGGATATTGATTGACCCAGAACCTTTGCTTGTAGTTAAACCTGTTGGCATTAAGTACAGTCTCTTTTCAGAAGTTTTAAATAGTCAAACAGTTAACTAAAAAAAAACTTTTACTTGAAATATAAAGTGAAATCTTCCACAATCCAGTAACCTGGCTCAGAAGACACTGAATGTATACAACGGTGTCAATTTAATGCTTACCCCATGATGCTAAACTGCATTGCTACGGCTCCCCTCTCTGAAATGAAGGAGAGATGAGTTCTCCGAGTACAAACCAGGAAGCATTAATTGGTCCCCCGAAGGGCAAGAACTTTGTGCTATGTGAGAAATAGATGTGCTTCAATGCTGAGTCTTTCATAACATGTTTCCAAACAAGCACAATTCCTTTTCATTGACTACATTCAGTAATCAGGAGGCTTAATTCAAACAGCACGTACCTTAAAAATACTAACTGCTCAAAGACGTAAAATGCTTCAAAATTCTTTGTAAGACTCTTGCAAGACACACAAAACCCTTAAGGTTCTTTTTGCAAAAGGAGGCAAAAGAAAATAAAATCATGTTTAAAATTAAGTATTTCCCCTAATTTCTTCTTGTAGACTAGTGATATGCTTTGTGAAGGAACAGATCACAAAGACAGCTAATAATATTTCTAAAAGGTCAGCATACCATAATGCAGAGTGTGTGTCCAATACCTGGTACAACTAGTACAAATGTTTAATAGTGTATGCTTTTTAGATCTAGCCACTGCAACTTCACAAGAATTTAAATTCTCTGTGAAAGTCTACAGTTATGGTTATTTTTTGTTTGTCTGTTTGTTGGTTGGGGGGGGGGGGTTGGTGTGGGGTTTGGGGTTTTTTTGCGTTTTGGTGGGATTTTTTGTTTTATTTTGTGGTTTCTTTTTTTCTTAGCAAACCCTGTTTTTCTGAAAATTCCTAATGAATAAAAGATAAAAATGTAAAGATATTGAGTTCAGTCAATCTTCATGTATTATTCAATAATCTTCTGTGCGTATGCAGTATCTGGATACTCTAATTAGCTACCTTGGGCAGAGAAGACCTAGTTTAGAATGTTGAAAATAATAGGTTTCAGAGTGCAATTAAAGGTAAATAAGAGATTAGGTTTCCTACTACAAGGTGACAAGCATCTGGCATAATTTCAGTTGTAGTCCTATGCATTATTTAATTGCTAGATGGAAAATGGTGAATAATCCAGAGTTGAACTAATTTCTTTAAACTCACTTTTAATTCACTAACTCTGGGAAGAAAACACTCCAGATAAACGAAGTTTCTCTGCATGAAGAAAACCACCTCAACCTATATTAAGAAATCTTTCTTTTTCTCTGAATTATTATTATTAATAATATAAAAAAATTATCCTCAGCTGCCATTCAGCTTTGTGTGTTGAATATTTATCCTCTGTGACTGACCCATAAGTATTTCATTGTACAGAAGAGCAGAAAAGAAAGATGCCCAAGTCCTAGACTGACAATGAAAACAGTCATCTTGAATCAATATTCTGTTTTATGTGTTTTATGCTGAGGTTTTTTGTGTTGGTTTTTTTGGGGGGAGGGGGTTGTGTTCTTTATTTTGGGGGGGAGGAGGGTTCTTTTTGTTTGTGTGTGTGATTTTCTTTTTTGTTTATTTGGGGGGGGTTGGTTTGTTGTGGGTGTTTTTATTTATTTTTATTGCTCCTAGTGTTGTATATCCAACATTAAAACAACAACAACAAAAACACCCAAAAAAGTGTTTTCAAATTATTTTTCAAATTTTATTTGTTGTCTGGATGAGGGAAATTTCATTAATCAAAAATTATTATGTTCCTGGTTGCCCTCCATATAGAGACAGAGATAGATATAGAGATGCATGAATGTATATGACACACATTGATTATAGCTGGCCAGAACCCAAACTGGCTATGATGACTGATCTAGTGTAGAGTGTCCCTGCCCATGGCAGGGGGGTTGGAACTAGATGATCCTTGTGGTCCCTTCCAACCCTAACTGAAACGATGAAACTATGAAACTATGACTGATTGTCTTCAAATCCTCACTGCTGCTTCTCACTACTTGAAAACAGATATTTTTATATTATGATATGTGCTATGTATATGTATCTTTTTTGCAAAATCATGCACTGAGGATTTAGTAATCTTCAACTTGAACCTTACTATTTTTAGCGGTAAATAATGTTTAAGTAACATCTGGAGAGGTGGGCACAAGCCAACCTCATGAGCTTCAACAAGACCAAGTGCAGGGTCCTGCATCTGGGTCGAGGCAATGCCAGGCACAAATCCAGGCTGGGCAGTGACTGGCTGGAGAGCAGCCCTGAGGAGAGAGACTTGGGGGTGCCGGTGGACGAGAAGCTCAACATGAGCTCTCAATGTGCACTTGCAGCCCAGAAAGCCAATCAGATCCTGGGCAGCATCAAGAGAAGTGTGGCCAGCAGGTCAAGGGAGGTGATTCTTCCCCTCAACTCAGCTCAGGTGAGACCCCACCTGCAGTACTGTATCCAGTTCTAGAGCCCCTATTACAAGAGGGATATGGACGTACTGGAACATGTCCAGAGAAGGGCCACGAGGATGATCAGAGGGCTGGAGCATCTCTCCTATGAGGACAGACTGAGGGAGTTGGGGCTGTTCAGTCTGGAGAAGAGAAGGCTCGGAGGTGACCTCATTGTGGCCTTCCAGTATCTGAAGGGGCCTACAAGAAGGCTGGGGAGGGACTTTTCAGGCTATCAGGCAGTGATAGGACTAGGGGGAATGGAATGAAGCTGGAGGTGGGGAGATTCAGGCTAGATGTGAGGAGGAAGTTCTTCACCGTGAGGGTGGTGAGGCCCTGGAATGGGTTGTCCAGGGAGGTGGTTGAGGCCCCGTCCCTTGAGGTGTTTAAGACCAGGCTGGATGAGGCTCTGGCCAGCCTGATCTAGTGTAGGGTGTCCCTGGCCATGGCAGGGGGCTTGGAACTAGATGATCCTTGTGGTCCCTTCCAACCCTAACTGAAACTATGAAACTATGAAACTATGAAACTATGAAACTATGTTATTCATTGCATTTCAAAGAGATAGATCTGACAAATGACAAGACTTAATATTGTTAACTTCCATTCAATAAGCATGTGCAAAGTACATATGTAAATGGTTCTTCAAATCTGGGTTATTTTATTTTGTTTCCCTTTATATTTTGGAAGTTCTTGAGCTTTTTGTTTATTTTCATTTCCTGTCAATCTCTAGCATTTAACAACAAAAAATATCAGTGTTTTTCTACTGGTACAAAAAGCTTTATTGTTTCTGACAGAAATTTAGTAATATTTCATTCTCCATTTGAATATAGTTCTGATATTGATCCAGCAGATGCTTTGCTTTATTACATTTGTGAGATAGACAACTATAATTTAACAACTACCTAATGAGTATTCCTGTGTCATTCTGAACAATGATAACTGTTCAGCATGAAACATTCAGAGTGAAATTAATACTATAAGACTGAGGTTAATATATGTTTTAGGAGACAAAATTATTATCAACTGTCAATATTAATTTCTAGAGTCTTTTCCTGAATTGTCAGATGGTTAAAAAACAGCAATAAGGTCTCCCCTGAGCTTCCTCTTCTCCGGGCATTTGAGTTCCATATGATAACATTATGGATATTGTGCTATGTGCAAATAAAAATGTATCCTGCTTCAGTATAATATATATATAAATTCAATACATTTTGCCAAGCTCTCTGAAACTGACCAATTCAATAACAGATTGTTACATATAATAAATTTCTCTCTGGGTACATTTTATTGTAAGAGAAAGGCAAATCCTCAAATATTTGCCTAGCAGGATAATTGGTATTATTAATTTAATCAGCTTTCCTGAAAAAAAGGTATTATCTTTAAGTAAAAAACAAACAAAATAAAGAAAACCAAACAAACCCCCCAAACAAACAAACAAACAACAAAAAGACCCAGCAGCATGATATTCTTTTGAGATGTAGACTTGAGGGAAAAAAGATAATAC
>CM037631.1:99358879-99418879 GCA_015227895.2 Colaptes auratus | reverse complement strand
GTGAATGATGTTACTGCAACATAGCAGAAGCTGTTTTTAAGTAGCAGGAGTAATTCCATTATATGTAAATTAGAATTTGTAAAATTTAGGTTAAAAAAACCCAAACAACAACAACAGCAAAATGTACTTACTTAACTTACTAGCTTAAAAATAATTTGCATAGAAATACACAATACACAATACACCACCAGGTTGGAAGAGACCTTCAAGATCATCGCATCCAACCCATCAACCAATCCAACCCACCTAAATACAATACAATACAATACAATACAATACAACCCACCTAAACAAACTAAACAACTAAACTGTGGCACCAAGCACCCCATCAAGCCTCTTCCTGAACACCTCCAATGAAGGTGACTCCACCACCTCCACGGGCAGCCGATTCCAATGGGCAAACACTCTCTCTGTATAGAACTTCTTCCTAACATCCAGTCTAAACCTGCCCTGGTGCAGCCTGAGACTGTGTCCTCTTGTTCTGGTGCTGGCTGCCTGGGAGAAGAGACGAACCTCTGCCTGTCTACAACCTCCCTTCAGGTAGTTGTAGAGAGCAAGAAGGTCACCCCTGAGTCTCCTCCTCTCCAGGCTAAGCAACCCCAGCTCCCTCAGCCTTTCCTTATAGGGCTTGTCTTCCAAACCCCTCAACAACTTTGTTGCCCTTCTCTGGACACACTCCAGCAAGACAACATCCTTCCTAAACTGAGGGGCCCAGAACTGGACACAGTACTCAAGGTGGGGCCTAACCAGTGCAGTGTACAGGGGCAGAATGACCTCCCTGCTCCTGGTGGCTACACTGTTTCTGATGCAGGCCAGGATGCCATTGGCCTTCTTGGCTACCTGGGCACACTGCAGGCTCATGTTCAGCCTACAATATTGAATATACAATATTGAATATACAATATTGAAGTATTAGTAGAAATAAATATTTCAAAGCTAGAGCATAGCAGTTATGTGTTACATGCTCATTTTGTTGTTTGATTCTTACGGACAATGGTAGGGGGTTTTTAAGCAGATCTGTGATATTTGGTAATAGTTTGCAAGCTTTGGGGGCTTTTAGCACAGTTATTTCACTTTTATAATCTTGCTTTTCTCTTCACATTTTATAATATTTGAATGTTTGGGTTTATGGCACTCTAATTTTTTTCAGATATTATTTGTCAAATTAAAAACCTAAAAGTATGTACAAAGATTTAACATAACAGAAATAAGGAGAAAAATCATGTGAAAATCATAATGGTATACTTAAAATACTCTCCCTCTCTCTCTGTGCATGTGTATATATACCCAATGGCTATATGGACTCATTTGAAGGAAACAGATGCATTTTATAGCTGTATTTGATTTAAAACAGTCAATGTCTTTTTCCAGATGTTCAGAACCTGGAACTGTATCAGTTACAGAAAGCAGTTGTGGTTTTGAAATAATTTGCATTTTGCCTTCTAACTAATGATGTTCAATCTGATAGTGCACAACCAGAAGATCAGGAAGAATACATTTAAAATAAAATAGCAAACAACAGTTTGCAATCTAATGCAGTACACATAGGTAGGACTACAGTATTAATTTGGACATTTATATAGTTATTTATATATGGCAGCTCAGTTAGCATCATTCATTTCACTGCTTTTCTCAGAGGACAATTGTTTTTTAATGTCCAAGTGAAAAAGAAGAAAACACAAATATGTCAGTAAAGGTCTCCATGTTTCTAAAAAATCTCTCCAGCTGGTCCTCACTTTCTATTTCAGGGGAGTATGGATTTCCTGTTATGCTTGATTTGTGTCTACAAATCACAGGTTTCTGTCTCACATACTGTAAGGACTCTCAAATAGTGCTAGCTGCTACTATGTAAGCAGCTGAATTGGAACATGATTATGCCCATGTTTGCAAACTTGAGATTGATACATATAAATTACACATCCAAGGTATGTATATTTAGAAGGACCTTGGTAGGAGGCTGAGCTCAGTAGCAATCTGAGATACAAAAAAGCAGGAAATCATCTACTGAGTAGTTCCTTCTTATAGTCTGCCTTGGTGGAAGATCTTCTAAAGGTTTCAAAGAGCACTCCTTTTTGCATATGATGCACTAAGCTTTAGACATATGATACAGTAAGCTTCCTTTTCCAAGATAATTTGGACAATATGATCAATCTTTCCAGGTTCCTTACAACAGTAAGTGTTTCATTATCTAAGACATCCAATTTGTACATTTTGAAAGTAGTGTCCCAAGGATACTAAAAATCCTCAGAAGGTGAATAAATCCTCTCTTCTGTTCCATTCATGAGTTGGGTAAAATCACTGATAAATGATGGCACTGTGTATAAAATCTGTCTTAACCAAACAATGGGTGAAATAATCCAATTACACCATATCAGACATGTAATTCAAGATCACAGCTTCATGATCATCTTAAGGCATTTTTCAAGGTGACCAAAAAAAAAAAAAAGAGCCATAAAGGCTATGGTAGAGAATACAAGTACATAAAATGCATGCAACATAACCAGGAAAGGTGATGCTTTTTGCTGCCTTCCCCCTGCCCCTCTTTGTCACTGACAGGCATGGGTTAAAAAGGGGCCCATGAGGGAGAGTTGTTAGTTGAGATAAGGACAATTTAATACTCTATTGCAAGGATATCAGATTGTACAAAAGAAACAGAAAGAGTAAGAAAATATCCACTGAAGAGACTCCAGGCCATAAAAACTGTGAGATGCACAAAAACCTAAATCAAAAAAATTGGTACAAGCCCCAGCCCGGACAGTGGGGTAGAAACACAGGGAAAAAAAAAAACCAAACCAAACAAAACACACCAAAACCTGGAACAAGGTTCTTTACAAAACATATAATACATTGCAAACCCCACAAACTGTGGTCAATCCCTTTCCTGTCACACAGTGAGCATGGCTTAGCATGGTGTATGATAAGAAGGATGTTGTCTTGCTGGAGCGTGTCCAGAGAAGGGCAACAAAGTTGGTGAGGGGGTTGGAAGACAAGCCCTATGAGGAGAGGCTGAGGGAGCTGGGGTTGCTTAGCCTGGAGGAGAGGAGACTCAGGGGTGACCTTATTGCTCTCTACAACTACCTGAAGGGAGATTGTAGCCAGGCAGAGGTTGGTCTCTTCTCCCAGGCAGCCAGTACCAGAACAAGAGGACACAGTCTCAGGCTGTGCCAGGACGGGTTTAGACTGGATGTTAGGAAGAAGTTCTATACAGAGAAAGTGATTGCCCATTGGAATCGGCTGCCCATGGAGGTGGTGGAGTCACCTTCATTGGAGGTGTTCAGGAAGAGGCTTGATGGGGTGCTTGGTGCCACGGTTTAGTTGTTTAGGTGGGTTGGATTGTATTGTATTGTATTGTTGTATTGCATTTAGGTGGGTTGGATTGGTTGATAGGTTGGACGCGATGATCTTGAAGGTATCTTCCAACCTGGTGGTGTATTTGTATTGTATTGTATAAATCATGCAGCCCCAGCCTGCCCTGTTGCTCTGACACAGGCAGCTTAAACCAATACATACTGATAAATAATTTCTTAGGTTTAGGTTTAAATATTATTTCCATGGGAAAAATGTGTATAAGAATGTATTTTTAGAAATATTGTCCTTCCTATTCGTTCTACTTGAAGAAGCTTTTGAGAATTATTACCATTTGTCCTAAAGGGACGAGCCCCAAAACATGCCCTAACTCAGACAATGGGCTAAGCACCTGTGAATATGGAAACCTGGGCACTTCCTGGGGTCCAGCTGGTCCAGGTAAACATGTAACATGTGCAATTAACCTTGTAACACACCTGTGAACTGTGTATTCCCCTGGGCATGCTTGGATGTGCCCCATTCAATAGGTTCAGCTATCAGACTTCTCTGTTACCAATGGTCATTTATGGTCTTTGGACAGTATTTAAACCAGCCAAGAAGGTAAATTTGCTTTGTTCTCACACAGAAAGCAACAAGAGCCAAATTCTGCCAGAGTTGCAGTTGAAGAGCTTATCCTAGCAGGCAAACCACACCTGGGCCTTGCACCTGGACCCAGGCAAACAACACTCCAAACACCAGCCCTGTGCTGGAGGCAGAAAGGGGAAAAGCCCTGAGAGAACCAAATCCCAGAAGAGCCAAAGAAAGGCTATAGCCCAGCAATAGAGTGCATGAGAAGAAAGGGGCCACTTAACTCTCTCCAAGCCAAGGAAAACCTCCAGGCTGTGAGCTGGGCACGAGAGGAGAGAGACCCCTTACCTTCTCCAACACAAGAGCCAGTTGAATTATAGTCACAGCACCTGGGAAGATACCGGGCAAAGGAGCAAACCTTGAGGACCCAGCTCATTTGCCACAGAATTCCCCTTGTGGGGAACCGCAGATTGCAGCACCTTTATTTCCAATATAAATCGCTGTATTGGAAATTCTCAGATTTGGGCTTAAATTGTTTAGCTGTGCAATATGTTACCCACAACCGAATAACAGAACCTGTAAATACACTCTGTAAATAAGTTATGGCAGCGTTTGAAGAGACCACCACTAGGAAATATTAAATATAAATATATATAATTTATTACACAGTTGTAGAGATTTACGTTCAGACTTTAACTGCAGAGAAGGTTATTAGGAAGCCATGTGATGTTATTGGGGAAACAGATGAAAATACTTCATGAGGTAATGAAGAATAATGGTTAACACTTTTCACTTTCAGATGGGCTTACAAATGTTAATTAAGTTTCACAAGATTTCTATGAAAAAAATACTGCCCATTCTGTTGAAAGATATAGTACAGACCACAGCTGACACAACAACTTCTTAACTAGACTAGAAAAGATTACAAGCAATATATTCTCACTTGGTATAAAAGGCTGCATTAATTTTTTTAGCATAGCCACAATAATTTCAACAACTGAAGTTATTCCCTTGATTATAGTTACTCAGTTATTTTTCTGTTCTATAGTTACAAGACATCGTCAGAGTTGATCCTTGTGCTAATGGTTTCTCACTACTTGAAGTTTAATTTCCAATTAAATTTATAATAGAATGCTGGGAGGGGGGGGAAGGAGGGAGGAGAGAGGGAAGAAAGAAGAGAGAAGGGAAAAATAAAAGAAAGGAGGAAATAGGAACCCATTTTTGACAGAAGGATGAATCTTTGAACTCCGGTATTATTTATCCTACCTGAAGATCCAAATATGCTGTCCTAAACTATATGTTCTTTGTGTTCTACTGTTACAGATTTTAACTTGATACTCTGAGTTCAGTAGCACAAAACAATGGAAAGATGTGGTGGGTTAATGCCCATTCTGAAAAAAAACAAAACAGAGTGGAGGGCTTGCAGGTGCTTTGCCCTCCCTGCAGGACATTTTCCCCCTGGGAAACTGAGTCTGTTCCACTCCCCGCTCCCTGCCCAGCTAGGGTTTAAAAAGCAGGACATTGCAGTCATTAGGCCTGCTTTTTGGCTCCTGCCTCTCCTGGATAAGAGCTACTGCAGCTGCCTTCCTGCTCTTCTGCCATGTGGTTGGGCCTGATCCTTCTTCTCTGCTGCCTCTGTGCCTCTTCAGAGAGAGAGAGACCGGTTTTGTATTCTTGGTTTTTTTTTTTCCCCTTCCCATCCATCCTTGCCCTTGTGAACCTTACCTGTTATTGTTATATACATATTGTTTAAAGAAAACTCTTTACCTCTCTACTTCCAGGCTGACTCCAAATTGTTGCTTGGTGGATTTGCTCCTTCCTTTTCCTGTTTTGTCTTTTTCCCCCTCTCTGTTGGGAGGGAGGAGGGGGGAGAAGGGGAGAGATTCTCAGCCTTGCGCCCATCTGAGCTCTTACCTCCCAGTTAAGGCTCAAACCACCACAAAAGAATGTATACAGATGAGCAGATGTTAGAAAAGTTCCTGCAAACTTACTTCAGAGTCACAGTGGATAGAGAACTAGGAATCGGTATTGATTTCAACTTTGTAAAATAAATCTGCAAAGTGATGATATGAAATAACTAATTTTAATTTTTTTTAAATCTAATATGGCTGTAAATATTTAAGATACTTTTCCTAGATTGTTAAGAATGGCTTAGTAATTTCCCTTTCATATGCACTCCCAAGAGTAAGTGGGTGTGGTGGGGTGAGAAAGTTCCCACACACACAAAGAAACCACAGCTAGCTCAGTCGGAAAAGCAGATGAAAGCTATATTTACAGGCACAAATGGAATGCAATGAATATGTACACAAATATACAATATTTACAATATATACAGAAATACACAGCAATGAACACAATGCAGAAAAGCCTTTTCCCTCCAGCCGGCCAGGGTGGTTCCCTGAACCCCCCTCTCTCCCTCCCTACCTTCCCTTTTTCCCAAAAAGGGTTAGAGAGAGAGAGAAAGGTAATTAAGGAGGAAAATTCTGTTAGTTCAAAGCAAATGCAAGAATTAGTTTTCTTATCTGGTTAGCTTTGTTAACCAAGGTCACTCCTGCTTCAGAGAGAGAGAAGCCGTCCATCCCACAGGACAGAGAAGCACAGACTGCACCCAGCCTGAACCCAGACCAGACTGAACTAACAGAACCCAAACTTAAAATTGCATTCTACAATCTACCAATGAAATTAGTTTAGACTATCTTGTTTTTGTTTAAATATCAAAAACATTCAGCCAGAGTGTTCAGCAACTGTCTCTTTCTTAAAGGCATAGCCTAAACTGGTCACAGTGGGTAGACCTTTCCTAAATGTAGTAAACTGCAGAGTTATCAAATTTCACATTTGTTTAAGGGAAACCGTTTGTGCCTGAGGTTGGAATTGAAAGCAACAATAAGAAGTGGGTATGAAATTAAACCTTCTGTCCTCCCCAAAAATTATAGTAAAAGATTAAAACAGAACTTGTGATGGGCACAGTCTTCCAAACTGACTCTCACATGACTTACTGATACTAGAGAATAAATGCAGGCAGACAGTCTTTTCCTTAAGACTGTAGAACTCTGCAGGGATTCAAGAATCCCAATAAAGAAAAAAATTAATACATCATAGGAAGTTGGAAACATGGCATGGGAAATCTGTTCCCACAAAATGAAAAATACACTTCATCTTAAGTTCTATCATGAATTTGTGGTTCAGAGTTTTGATACCCAGAAAGAGACCTATTTGCTACAGGGATGAAGTTTTTGATGAAGCGCAGTGAGGGCCAGCTGGGTCAAATCATATTAACCTAAACTTGCAGAGCTGAAGGATTTGTATTTTAAATATTCAAGGAGAATAAGACAAAGCAAAAGACAATTTGAAGTGGACATAGTAAAGCTGTTCTAAAATGATGATGTTTTCTAATTCAGATTTCATTGCAGTCTATTCCATGCTCTCTACAAATGATTAAAAAAAAATACATAAATACTTTAGAAAAAAATTAAGGAGGTTTAAAAGCTTCAACAAACAGATGGGCCTTTCAGCAAGTCTTTAAGGTCACCAAATACTGGCTGTGGTAAAATGAGAAGATCCCTTACAAAGGACATCTTCTTTCAAGAGGGAAACAGCTTTCATTCAAATAATCTTGAATGTCATGGTAACACAAGATGAAAACTAGTTCTGTGAGATAAAAGTATTTGTTTAAATTGGGATACCTGTCACTCATACCTGCACAGATTGTGCCCTGTGGACTGTGGGACTTCAGTGGTCCCTGAAAGAATGATATCAAAGAAAAATTAAATGAAATAAATTAAGCACAATGTTCCTTGGCTAGTAAAAGTCACAGCCTCTGTGATACAGCAGTAGTAAAATCTGTCTGACACATCAGTGCTGAGGCAAGTGACTTATACCCAGCTATGTCAGCAGTTAAGATGGTTTGAGTTTGTTTTCTAGGGCCAAGTTCAGAAAGGACACTCTGTGACCAGTTCTTTGGATCATTACCACATGATGATTACTAGCATTGAGATAAATGTAAGTTTTCTTCCCTGTCATGTGTGGTGATTTTTTTGGGGTTTCTATAATAGTTATTCAAATAACTTCATAAAGCCCTTTTTTCAATGAATGTCCTAACTTCACTCCTCTGCTACCCATCTAGAAAAAGTCAGGATAAGTTTCAGGAGTAACACCTACAACTACAATAATCACAGCACCAGTCATTTAACTGTTACAGCAATGCTGAGAAACAACCAAGACTGACAAAAAATTGTTAAAAGATATCCATGAAGACTAACCACTAAAATGTTAATCAAGGACAATGGACAAAGAAAGAAGATTAAAATACAGTCTTTATGATCTAGCCTGAAAATATCTGTTGGTTTTGTAAACTTGTTTCTTTGAACCATACTGTTGCAAAAGATTCAGGCCAAAGAAGTATGCTTTAGACAAAAGGAAAAACAATGAAATTAGATTTATATCATTGGTCTCATAAAAAGATGAATTAATAGTAATCTATAGAATTCTGCATGCTAAATATTGATTTTATAAATTACAATGGCCATTAACAATAAAGAGCAAGTGCAACTATAGTGAATTGAGTTTAATGGAATTGTAAAGCTAATGAGGAAATTATTTTTCCCTGCAAATGGACATTTAGGGTCTCTTTCTCAATTAAAAATTACAGTTTATTCTTTCTGCTTCAACTTCCTACCTGAGCAAAGTATACACAAAGTGAACAAAATTGCTCTTTGTTATCATGGAAATGTAAGTAACTGGTTAATACTACATGAGATAGAATAGAATAGAATTAACCAGGCTGGAAAAGACCTTTGAGATCCTAAAGTCCAACCTATCACCCAACACCATATAATCAACTAAACCATGGCACCAAGTGCCTCATCCAGTCTCTTCTTAAACACCTCTAGTGATGGTGACTCCACCACCTCCCTGGGCAGCCCATCTTAATCCTTAGCGGTGGCTTTGAAGTTCTTATGCAAGATTCATTTTAGCATAGCATTGAACAATATCCTGTAGGTTTTAAAATGGGAGCATTCTGTTGATTTTGAAGAAATGCACATTTTGGAATAAGCAGATACAAAACCAGGCTGCTGATCAGCAGCTAAGCCTCTCCTAATGTTTATCATTAGGTTGGGCCACCTCATAAAATATTCAGTGCAGTATTTCTATGTGTCTGCTGCTATCTAGCTACTATTGCTGATAAAAAGAAAGGGAAATGTATTTGGAACTTCTGTGTTGCTTTGTTTTGTATGCTGGTGATACATTTAATAGTAGAGAAATATTCAATTAGAGCTGCTTCCAGTGAGATCGATGCTTGCTTTGCTGTTCATGAAACTGCAAAATACTGGAGGCAGAACCTCAGTCAATGAAAAATGTCACACTTCAATTACTTCATCAAAGAATCAACAGTGTATAACACCTGAGGATTTGCTCTGCAGTATATTTGCTTTCTATGTTTTTGTTTTTGATTTTGATGTTAGCTTCAATGCAGGAGTTGCAGCCATATTGTTCTTGATGTCATTTCATTTGCTGGGGAGAGGAGCAGGCACACTGAGACTTATGTTTTATGTCGTTAACTGTTTCTTACTGAACAGTACATGATTTTCTGTATGTAAGCACAAATTTGCTCAGCATACATTTCTAATCCAGACTCCCTAAGAAAGAACTATTTATGTGTGCACATTTACACAGAGACCAGATGATAGAGATCTGTGCTTTATGTGCAAATGAGGTTACTAAGTAAAATGGAAGGTATATAAAAGATGATTGCTATTTATAATAACTTTTACATTCCTGGTTAAGGACCAGAAAGAGCTGATGCCTATATAGAGCATGAAGGTCAACTGTCTCTTTTAAAATATTTCTTGTAAACTACAGAAAAGTCATAACTTTCTGCAATATTGTTTATAAGACTGGATTGGAATATTTCCTGCTCTTCCATCAGATCAGATTTATAAAGAAGAATTAAGTTTACTTGTTAAGTAGACATAAAATCAAAAATTCAAGAGCAATCAGACTCATAAAAAATGTTGTGTGAGAGCATTTTTTTTTATTGCTCATGATATTTTATTAGAGAATTTTAAATATAGAGTCTGTATTTCCTTTACTGAAACAACAAATGGAATATAAACTGTTACAACTTGTGAGCAGTGATATGTAATTATGGATGGATTTTATGGTTGTCAAGTGCAATCTTTTTGGAAAAAAAACTAAAGATGTAGTGTGTAAGTGAATACTCTTATTCATACACAAAAGTAGCATTGTATCTGCAGTTGGCCTAGCTGAACTAGTAGAAAATCTTAGTTATATAATATGCTACAAACATTGCAATTTGTAAAAAAAATTACTATCTTGACATTAAGGCAAGTTTCATAGAGGTGTATATATATGTGTGTGTGTGTGTCTATATGTGTCTATATCTATATCTATATCTATATCTATATCGATATCTATAATATCTATATCTATAGATAGATAGATAGATAGATAGATAGATAGATAGATAGATAGATAGATACATGAAGAATAGTGCATCAAGAATAGTGTGGCCAGCAGGAGCAGGGAAGTCATTGTGCCCCTGTACTTAGCACTGGTTAGGCCCCACCTTGAGTACTGTGTCCAGTTCTGGGCCCCTCAATTTAAGAAGGACATTGGAGACTCTTGAACGTGTCCAGAGAAGCACAATGAGGCTGGGGAGAGGCCTCAAGCACAAGCCCTACAAGAGGAGGCTGAGGGAGATGGGACTGTTTAGCCTGGAGAAGAGGAGGCTCAGGGGAGACCTTATTGCTGTCTACAACTACCTGAAGGGTGGTTATAGCCAGGTGGGGGTTGGTCTCTTCTCCCAGGCAACCAGCACCAGAACAAGAGGACACAGTCTCAGACTGTGCCGGGGAAGTTTAGGCTCGAGGTGAGAAGAAGGTTCTTCACTGAGAGAGTCGTTCGCCATTGGAATGGGTTTCCCAGGGAGGTGGTGGAGTCACCATCCCTGGAGGTGTTCAAGAGGGGATTGGATGTGACACTTGGTGCCATGGTCTAGTCGTCATGAGGTCTGTGGTGATAGGTTGGACTTGATGATCTTTGAGGTCTCTTCCAACCTTGGTGATTCTGTGATTCTATGATCAAGAGGACACAGTCTCAAGCTGCACCAGGGGAGGTTTAGACTGGATATTAGGAAGAAATAATTCATAGAAAGAATGATTGCCCATTGGAACAGGCTGCCTGGGGAGCTGGTGGAGTCACCATCACTGGAGGTGTTTAGTAGGAGACTTGATGGGATGCTTGGTGCCATGGTTTAGTTGATGGGTTGGATGTGATGATCTTGAAGGTCTCTTCCAACCTGGCTTACTCTATTCTATTATATATATATGTATGGTTTCGGTTTTTTAAGTGAAGTTTTGAGTTGGTGCAATCACATAATGCCTTTAAAACTAATTTAATTAAAATAGAAAATTGAGATGTTTAACACTGCTTACTATATGCAGAAATACATACATGGAGTAAGTGCTGGTTTATTTATTTTAAAAAGTAATTCCTGTGTGGATAATGAAGGTGAAGCTTTCATGTCTATATGTATTATTTTTTTTTTAAACAGTGTTTAACTCACTTATACTGTGAATACATATATGTCTTCCCATCTCACTTTAGGTGCCTGTGTTCATATTAAGAAGTTCAAAAGATCAGCATTAATGATAATGAAATTGGCAAGGTACAACAGAGGAAAGCTTTCATTCCTTTTCCATTTGCTGTACTTGAAAAAAAAAAAAAGAAATACTGAGTGTTATAGATGACTCCAGGTAAAAGTTTTTGGTAACAGTTTTATTGGCACTAAAAGATCTTAAAAAGATAATAAAAGTCAATAAAAGCAATAAAAGGCAAGCAAAGCAGTGCACTGGGCTTGAGAGGGGGCAAAACTCCACCTCCACAGCAGCTTTACAGTAGCTTTCTTCATCTTATATAGTTACATCATCTACACAAACAAACTTACACTAAATAGAAGGCAGGCATATGATAATGATTCTTAGAATAGGTGATCAAATCCCTTCTCCCTACATCCTGTTCAGTAAGGGTCAAAGTGTCCACTTGCACGCATGCTCAGTCGTCCAGGCTTCTTATCTAAAGAAAACAAATTCTCAGTTCTTCTTCTCAGCCTTGGTGTCTCCAATTAGCCAAACACACTGTCTCTGTTTAAGTCTGTAAAATATGCAGCTCCCCCTTTGTCCTCAAAACAGGCTCCTGCAAGCTCCTGACCCACAGGAGTCCCAGTGCACTCTGAATTCTCTACATTTAACACAAATCACAGAACCACCAGTATATTCATAACACTGAGTGAATATTGAGCAAACCAAAAATCAAACACAAAACTAAAGTCAATATTATATTAAGCCTTTCAGTCCAAACACATGAATTGAAAATAGCCGCTGTTCACCCAAATATTTCATAGTGGTCTAATTTTTTTTTCTGTACACATTTTTTTATGTATTTTATTGTATTTTGTTGGTTTTCAGCTTGCCGTTCACTAAAATCTCAGTAAATCAAATTTCTTTAGAAATATAGCATCAGACAATTTTTTTTCCCTCACAAGAAATAAATAGACCTTATCTTTTGCTCCTTCTTCTCTACTCAAAAATTACTTCTACTAGCATTTTTTTTTTCCTTTATTTCAGAGAAATGTGTGTTTGTGACTGTTTTAGGCTGCGCCTTTAAGAAAGGGACAGTTACTGAAACACTCTGGCTGAATGTTTTGAAAACAAAGATAAAGTCTAAATGAATTTCATTGGTAGATTGGTAGAATGCAACTTTAAAATTTTAGCATTAGTTCAGTTTGAATCTCAGTCTGTTTTCAGACCCTCTGCTCTCTTTCCTTTGTGCTGGACGGAGATGACCTTGAACTAACTCAACTAACAGATAAGCTTTGAGCTAACAGAATTTCCTCTTTAATAATTACCGTTTCTCTCTCTAACCCTTTTTGGGAAAAAGGGGGAGAAGGGGGAGAAGGGAGAGTGGGACCCTCCTTCCTGGAGGAGGGAAAGGTCTGTCTGTGTTACGTTCTTTGCTGTATATTTCTGTATATATTGTAAATACTGTATATATTCATCTGCATTTCATCCTGCTTGTAAATATAGCTTGTCCATTTTTGCTTCTCCAACTGAGTTAGCTGTGGTTTCTTTGGGGGGAGGGTGGGAATAATTGAACCTCTCACCACCAATGTGTTTTAAAACAACACCACCATACCACATTACCATTCTCTCCCATTTATTTGCTTTTGTGCAGCTGAATATGGGATAGACAGAATTTCTAGTTTTTCTGTTGTAGTCTATGGAATCATTATAACCTTGATCTCCTAAATGGTACAGTATATGACTTTAATCCAGTAGATGAGCTTAGCAAAAGTGTACTTAACCACAAGCATACTCAAGAGGTGCTTCAATTAAAGCACATGATGGTTTCATTTACTTTGATGGAACTAATTAAGGGTGTAGGCATATAGAGTTGATTGTTGGACAGGGATATTACATATGATTATATTTTATGATTATTTCCAGCTCCCTAAAATTCAGAGCTAATAATGCAAGAGATGATGCTTAGCAGCATGCGTGAAAATGTTTTGCCACTTTAAATGTTGCAAAGTTCCCTACAAAAGTGGTGAGAATAATTATCACTGCACAGCTGTCAGAAAAAAATTACTTTTGGAAATAAAAATGTAAATTGATGGTATTTGTTTATTGAAATGTGATTAAAAATTGTGATACATGAAAGTTAGCATTTTAGGATTGAAAGCTGGGAATAATTGATTTTATTTGTGAATACATGGTAGAATAAGCAAAGATGGAAATATTTCTGATAATTTTATTTTTTCTTTTTCAAGAACACTGAAAAAAGATGGCTATTCTGACATGTAAGTTATGGCCTTTGCAATAATAGTTCATAAAAGAGGCCTGATCTTCCCAATAAAATAAAGCTCATAGATTTTATTAAATATTACTCTGTATGACAAATATTAAATTAATTTGAAAATAAGACAAAAAGGGAATTAACTGACTTCAATGATGAGTCTGGATTAATCCCTAAATGACTTGCTGGATGGCCTGGCTCAAGAAGTGGTGATAAATGGAGTTAATTCCAGTGGGTGGCAATGATCCAGACAAGGGAATTGAGTGCACCCTCAGTAAACTTGCAGATGACACTAAATTGGGTGGGAATGTTGATCTGCTTGAGGCTGGGAACGTTCTACAAAGGGACCTGGACAGGATGGATTGATGGGCTGAGGTCAGTTGTATGAGGTTTAACAAAGCCAAGTGATGGGTCCTTCACTTGGGCTCACAATAGCCCTGTGCAACACTACAGGATTGGGGTAGAAGGGTTGGAAAGTTGAGAGGCTAGAAAGTTGTCTCACAGAAAAGGACCTGGTGGTGTCGGTTGACAACCACCTGAACATGATCCATCAGTGTGCTCAGGTGACCAAGAGGACCAAAACCATCCTGGCCTAGACCAGGAAGAGTGTGACCCGTAGGAGTAGGAAGGTAATCATGCTCCTGTACTTAGCACTGATGAGGCTGCAACTTGAATACAAGTGTTCAGTTTGGGGCTCTTTACTACAAGAAAGACATTGAGTTGCTGGATCATGTCCAGAGAAGGGCAACAAAGCTGGTAAGGGGTCTAGAGAACAAGTATTACAAGGAGTGTCTGAGGGAACTGGGATTGTTTAGTCTGGAGAAGAGAAGGTTGAGGAGAGACCTCATTGCTCTCTCTACCTGAAATGAGGTTGTACTAAGGTGGGGATTGGTATCTGCTTTCTAGTACCAAGTGATAGAACAAGTGGAAATTACCTGGAATCGTGCTGGGGAAGGTTTATATTGGATATTAGAAAAACTCTCTTTAAGGAAAGAGTGGGCAAGCATTGGAATAGGTTATTCAGGGAGGTGGTGGATTCACTGTCCGTGGAGGTATTCAAGAAGGTTTTGGATATGGCATGTCAGGATATGGTTTAATGGCCATGGTGGTGTTAGGACAATGGTTGCCTTTGTGATCTTAGAGGTCTTTTCCAACTAGAATAATTCTAAGATTCTGTAACTTTCTATGCTTATGCACAGCATATGATTTAGGAGTAGTTTAAGTTAGGTTTCTCAGTAGTCAGGATAGGACTGACTAATACTTTCAGAAGGCAATTTACATTTTATAATAGCAAAGCTTATGAACTTTACTATCTCTCACCACTGGTTTGAAAAGAGGACTAGAATGATTGCTTTTAGTTTGGTTGCCCTATATTTTCTTTTAATTTGGTCCTGTAATTTGGCATTTTATGTGTTAATGTCAAGTAAGACAGAGAGGTTACTGTCAGATATCCTAACTCCCAAAAAGTCTTACCCAAAAAGATGGAAATAGTCTTTAGACTTCAAATGTAAGTGGAGAGATTGTTTCTAAAGTTATTTTGTTTTCTGTAGTTTTGGAGGTTCTATTTTTATTATTTTTTTTTTAGTAAGGAAAAATGTCATTTAGAAATAATTTAATTTTTATCAGAGGAAAAAAGAAAGCATTGGAAAACATAAATATTCTATTCATTGTTGTCAATTTCGGGGGAGGGGCATTAAAAAACACCACAAGGTTTTTAGACCTTTCTTGCTCTGTTTGCTTTTGTTATACTGATCTTGTTATTTTAAAATGCATTTAATGCAAATTAGTTTTGTATTGGAAGTAACTTGAAGTAATATAATACTATTACAGACATTAATGATATCTTTTGTTTTCCAAATAACAGTATTGAAGAACCATCATGCTGAAGAAAGCAATATATTTTCCTTGTGTCTGTTAGCTATTTTAATATATATTATTATAACTTCACAGTTGTACAAAGTAAATGCAAGTAGTATGCTATAATGTTAATGGAAGAAAGAGATTTATAAAATGAAAACAATAAAGGCAATGTTAGAAGTGTAGCAATAGGAGCAAGTTTGCTCTTTTGGAAACTTTTTCAATGCATTCAGTTATGACTGCTTGTATCGGTATCATTTGGGGTTCCTTTGTGTGGAAAAATTAATATTTTCAGACAGTGGGTGTCAGAGTTACTCTAAAATAATAAAAAAAAGATAAATAAGATAAAAAGAAAACTCTGATTTTGAATTTCCTGTCCTAACTGTAACTTAACACAAAGATATTTGCGTGATGGGCATTATGCATATTTGTTTCCCTTTGATATTCCTTCATTAGCTGGATTTAATAGCTGGTTGACACATTTCTGACAGACTGATTCTCTTCTATCTCAATATTTTCTGGATATCAAGGATTCTACAATAAAAAATAAGCAGATGCTCATTGGCACAGTTATGAGGATATTTATGATGGGGAATAAGAGAGATAGTGGATAGAAGTTAAGGTATGGAAATGCTATCATAACTGAGGAGAAAAGAAAGATGAAAATCTTAATACTTACAAGTAAAGTGAATGGGATAATCTTTATGATGTGATATCAAAAGCATAGAACTGTCAGCCAACAAACAAAACACTTTTCACAAATCTTATCAGCTAGATTTATCATTATTTACTGGAACAGGAGTAAATGGGAATTTACATCAAGTCACTTTAGAATCTAAAATATGGATGTCTCTGGCACAGATGTCATTGCATATGGTACTTTTGGCGTTTAATCTATTTAAGAATATGAATTCAAATAGGAACAGACACAGAAATAAATAGCATGATCAGTGAACAAAATAAGTCTATCTAAGAAAAGAAAGTCAGTGAACATGACTTTTAAAGTTTGGCTGAGTCTAGGGATATTTATCTACAACAATGGGAGGAAACCTTAAAAACAGGGGTCCAGCCTGGACCTACTTCAAGAAAGTAGGCTGGCAAATGTGGTGCCCATCCACAAGAAGGGCCAGTTGGATGAACCAGGGAATTCCAGACCTGTCAGCCTGACCTCAGTGCCAGGCAAGATTATGGAACAGGTCATCTTGAGTGCAATCACATGGCACTTACAGGATGACCAAGGGATCAGGTCCAGCCAACATGGATTTAGGAAGGGCAGGTCCTGCCTGACCAACCTGATCTCCTTCTATGATCAGGTGACCCGCCTGGTGGATGTGGGGAGGCCTGTGGGTGTAGTCTACCTGGACTTCAGCAAGGCCTTTGACACTGTCCCCGACAGCAAACTCCTGGCCAAGCTGTCAGCCCATGGCTTGGACAGGTGCACTCTGCAATGGGTTAGAAAGTGGCTGGAGGGCCAAGCCCAGAGAGTGGTGGTGAATGGTGCCACATCCAGCTGGCAGCCAGTGGTGTCCCCCAGGGATTAGTGCTGGGCCCCATCCTGTTCAATGTCTTTATTGATGATCTGGATGAGGGTATTGAGTCCATCATCAGTAAATTTACAGATGACACCAAGCTGGGGGCAGGTGTTGATCTGTTAGAGGGTAGGAGAGCTCTGCAGAGGGACCTTGACAGGCCTAAGTGCCGGGTTCAACACATTGGCCTCAACAACTCCATGCATCAGGCTGGGGATGGAGTGGCTGGAGAGTGGCCAGGCAGAAAGGGACCTTGTTGTTGATTAAATGGTGTTGGGTGATAGGTTGGACTTGATGATTTTGAAGGGCTTTTCCAACCTGGTTAATTCTATTCTATTCTAAGGGGAAATAGGTGGTTGATTTATTGGATTTTCTGTTTGTTAACAGATTTTATTCTTTATTCCTTTCTATTTTTGCATTATCAGATCTCTTTTCCTTGACCAATATAAATTTTATTTGACTTTAGTTGAAGATGTTTTTTTGACATAATGTAATCTAACCGTATTATGTAGAACCTAATCTGAATATGAAAAGAGAGGCAATGTAGATACAGAAAACTGTCTGCATTTATGTGCTATTATTATATATAAACAGTACTTCACATGTTGACATAGTTAAGAAAGTTTTTCAGCATAATCTCTGCTGACAATATAATTTGTCTTTAGGTTGAATGTTACATTTTACTTGTAAAAATGAAAATAATAAGAGAAAAGTCAAAATTTTATTGCCTCTCTGTGAGAGACTAAAGCTTGTCTCTCCTGGTGTGACTCAACAAAGATAAAATCACTTGCTGCTTGCCCAGACAATAGCTGATATGTGTTGGGCAGAGCCACTGGAAGGACTCTTGGAAGGTGCAGAGATAACATTGCTCACTGGACTGCAGCTGGCCTACAACAATGGCCCAAGGGCCCATCCATCACGCCTTCAGGACAAGATCATTTCCAGACATCAGATACCCCAGGAAGGGAGGATGATGAGACAATGGATTCACCACTTGTTTCCTGATGTGTGATGAGTGTGTGGGTAGGTAGATGGAGAAAGAGGCAGCGGAGGCCTCCCCCCCTCTATCCAGACAGCTGCCCAAACTCACATGAATACACAGAAAGATTTCCTGGGGAACGATACCTGGATACCTACCTAAGGATGACTTTCTGGCCCCTGAATTCCTGAGGGACAATACTTGGACACATACCTAAGGACGAAAAACTGTATAAAAGACTGGAGCAACTACTGGCTTAACAGAAGAAAAATGTAGAAGAAAGAAGACGGCACCACACGCTGGAAACAACAGAGGGAAACACAACGGATCTTGGGACTCTGAAAACCCTCTCTCTGTGTCCTAAATTCTGCCTGCTGCAACTCATGGAGCTGAAGAGGCTGCCCAGAGGACTACATCTCTTCTCCAGCCAAAGTCTCAGCACTGTTTCTCTACATACCCAACACCTCCTGCAGCACCTTTCCTCCACAGACTCAAACTGTCTTGAGGGGGGTTGAGGGGTGTGGTAAATATAATTCTTTTCCTCTTCTCTCCCTCTCCATTTTCTCTCTCTCCCCTTCTGATCCATCCACTTTATTTATGTAATAAATAGTCTAGCTGTTGATATTTTGGCCTTGTTTGTGCCTATCATTCCACAACACGGGAATATTCAAACGAACTGAGTCTTTTTCCCTCTCCAGACCGAGACACTCTCCTATGAAGTGGAGCAAGAATAGAATAGAATAAACCAGGTTGGAAGAGACCTTTGAGATCATCATGTCCAACCCATCATCCAACACCACCTAATCAACTAAACCATGGCACCAAAACACCCTGTCAAGTCTCTTCCTAAACACCTCCAGTGATGGCGACTCCATCACCTCCCCAGGCAGCCCATTCCAATGGGCAAACACTCTCTCTATGATGAATTTCTTCCTAACATCCAGTCTAAACCTGCCCTGGCACAGCTTGAGACTGTGTCCTCTTGTTCTGGTGCTGGTTGCCTGGGAGAAGAGACCAGCCACCCCCACCTTGCTACAACCTCCCTTCAGGAGTTGTAGAGAGCAATAAGGTCTCCCTCGAGCCTCCTCTTCTCCAGGCTAAGCAACCCCAGCTCCCTTAGTCTTTCCTCATAGGGCTTGTACTCCAAACCCCTCACCAGCTTTGTTGCCATCCTCTGGACACATTCCAGCAAGTCAGTATCTTTCCTAAGCTGAGGGGCCCAGAACTGGACACAGGACCCAAGGTGTGGCCTAACCAGTGCTGTGTACGAGGGGAGAATGACCTCCCTGCTCCTGCTGGCCACACTGTTCCTGATACATTACAGGATGCCATTGGCCTTCTTGGCCACCTGGGCACGCTGCTGAGTCATGTTCAGGCAGCTGTCAACCAGTACCCCTAGTTCCCTTTCTGCCTGGCTGCTCTCCTGCCACTCCATCCCCAGCCTGCAGCACTGCATTGGGTTGTTGTGGCCAATGTGTAGAACCCAGCACTTGGATGTGTTAAATCTCATGCCCTTGGCCTCTGCCCATCTGTCCAGCCTGTCGAGGTCCCTATGCAGATCTCTCCTACCCTTGAACAGATCAACACCTGCCCCCATCTTGGTGTTATCTGCAAGCTGTTGTGGGGACTATGTCAAAGGCCTTGCAGAAGTCCAGATAGATCACATTCATAGGTTGTACCTTATCTACTGACATAGCCATTTTGTCATAGAAAGCCACAAGGTTACTGAGACAGGACCCAGTAAAGCCATGCTGACTGTCTTTAACCAACACCCTGTCCTCCATGTGCCTTAGCATGTTGTCTGGGAGGACCTGTTCCATATATACATATACACACACACATGCACGCATGCGCGTATATACACACTACGCTTACATGTGTATGCCTTGTATTACAAAAGTTTTAATTACAATTTGTCATTTTACAGATCCACATGGTTATGCATGTACCTTTTTTCTTCATCTTGGATAAGACATCACACTAAATGTTCGTGACACGCAGCATCTATTGCCATGGTGGATAGAGCAGCTTCATAGAACAAACCCCAGAAACTGATAAACAGACTCCATTAAAATTGTTTTCAGACTAGTATTCAGTCAAAATGAGAATTATCTTTTGCTTTGATGTTACCATTTGTACTGTAACCTTTATTTAGCTGTTTTGATGTATTCAATAATGGATACTTCAATAATGAACTTGTTTATATTCAAAATGTCTTTAATCCTTCTATGGTTCTTTTGGTGTACTTTGAGACTGAAGTGCTCTCTTGGCATATCACTACTCTGATGTCTTCTTTAAAAGCCTTTCATTGCTAATGTATTGACATAATAGCAGTGTTTTCATATCTGCTACCTCTCCAGCACTGAGAAACAAATACAGAATTGCTATCTTCTTCTACTCAAAATCTTCTGGGTTTTAGTCATGCATATATTATTTACATCCAGAAATTACAAATACAACGAATGATATGAGAAAATAGAAAAGTGATATGGATAAAATTTAGGGGAATAAAAAGAACTATTGCAGTATTTTATGAATGGAAAGGGGAGAAAATATTTGCAAACACGCAAAATAGAGAGTACCTATATAAATTCATTATCAATTGCAGAAGAAATCACACATTCGTTCTGATTTATTCTTTAAAAACCTGTAAATAAAGAACACTGCTACTGATTTATTGCTGCATTTATTATATTTGCTAGTGTTTCGGTCTCAATTTAGTTTCTTACACACAATAAACTTTTGTGCTTTATCCTTTCCATTCCAGTGAGAAGGCATAATGTGTTAAGTTTAGCTGGTTACTAGATTTCCACCCAGCCACTCTCTCACTTCCCCTCATAAGCCGGACAGAGAAAGGAAAGAAGATGGAAATGTTTGTGAGTTGAGAAAAAGACAGATAGATCCCTTATCAGACATCATCATGAGCATCTTGTCTGCTGGACTTAGCCATACTCTTTGGTGGGTTGGTTGAAGATGTCTGGAATTGACTATTTCAGCATGGGGCAGCCCTGACCTCTGTTCACAGAGGCTACCCCTCTAGGTCCTGCCAGCACCTAGATACATGTGGATGACCTTGGTTGTTTTACATACGTGTATATATATGGAATATTTTGGCTGGACCACAAACATTACCAAGTTCTTTGAGAATATGCTCAGCTGTGTTCACCCACATATTTAACAGAAGAATCGTGCAATCTTTTTTGGTTCATGAATCACATTATGCCAGCAATACTCACCTACAGCTAGAATGTCTTGTGCAAACCGTCCATGAACTTATTTTTCCTAAATGGCAAGGAATATTAATCACCCACTGGTAGCTATAGCTTTATGAAAATCTCCCATCCTCCCCCAACTAATTTACATATCTAAAGCATTTAAAAGACTCTTGGCACAGTTGCCCTCATCCTTCTTGCTTACTTCTCAGGCACATGTGCAGTTGTCTTTTATAAAAGGTTTGTGTTTTCTCCATATCATATTGCTACTGTGAACATAAGATTGTTAGGACTCTGTTACTATGAACAATGCACTTGAGTCATGTTTCCTGCAACTCTGTTTAATAACATTTGTTCAGAGGAAAGAGGGTAATGTTTTGTGAGTTAATGGAGAATAAAACTCTCACATGAATTCAAGGTGACTAATGGTTGCGCATTCAGATGCTGAAGTGCTGTTGAAGAAGCCAACATGAAACTGGTAACAACAAAACTCCATTAGTGACATTGTTGTTATGTTTCTGAGGTTTCTATGGGATCAGAAGTAGAAGACATAAAAAGAAAGACTGGTTTCTTATTTATGGATAAGTGAATATGGATATTTTGCTAAACATAAGGGACATAGGAAAGAAAACTGAGGCTTCTACAAGTCGTGACATATGCATGCCTACTTGGTTCCTGGAATTATTGTGTGCATACCTTGCTCTATGTTTAGAATCATAGGACAGTATCTTCATCAAGTATCTCTTTAAGGATAGAGAAAATTGTAGTTGTAGAGATTGTGCTTCTGAATTCAACAGCAGAATGAGCTCAGCTTCTGATACATTCAGATATCATTCTCAAAAATACATCAGATGAAAATGTTTATTATTTCCCATCACACACTTAGTCTTGGTAGCCTAGGGTGATTTTACCAGGGATTAGATAACACAGCAAAGGGGAGTAAAACTAAAGTTCTACTTCCCCCCATGTGGTAGAACTATTAAAAGAAATAGGGTAAGAAAATTAGACCACAGCAGTTACCTCCCAAAGCCTACGTATTGCTTCACAAAAACAATCTCTACAACACTTTCATGCTTGTCTGCCAGAACTTTTCAGCAGAAATGAGTAAATCATTGCCATGTGTATGCCTATATATGGATTTAGCCCAGCAACACCAAACAGATTTTCTACATGGACTACTTTGCTACTGATGTGCCTCTTCCTCTTCCCTGAAATAAAACACTTTCTGCAGTTGATATAAATCACCTGATATACACACCTTAGAAATGGATGTTCCTTCGTGCTCTAACACATGTTCACATTAATTCCTGTGCTGCTTTCAATTCCCTCTCATAAAAATAGAGGAGTGGTTCCAGATATTAAGCTTAAATAAGGAAAATGTCAAAACAAAGAGGATTTTTATCTTCCCAGTATGAGAAATGCTATTGATTATATAATAGATGGGAGTAATTGCAGTCAAATGCACATCATACCAAGGTGAGCATAACCAAGAACAAACGGAGAGAAAATCAGCTTTTCTTCAGCAGACTAAAGAGCAGTGATTTGCCAGTGTCATTTCTAGAATGAAAGGAGACAAATAAAACAGGCCAGAAAAGCAAGTCTGACTGTGGCAGGTGTAGTGGTTTGAGCTGTAACTGGAGTTTAAGAGCTCAGATGGTAGCAAGAAACTGATAAATCCTCCCCCACCAACTCCCAAAGAGACTGGAGGTAAATCTACCAAAAAATAATCTGGAATCAGTTTGGAAGTAGGAGAAGCAAATTTTTAACAAAATATATATATAGCAATAAGAGGGAGGATTTACGAGGGTAAGGAATAAGGATGAATAGGAAAATATATAGAACCAAGTTTGGACGGCCTTGTATCTCCCTTGATGTATGTGGATTTCAGTCCTTTAGAGAAGCATGGATGCAGCAGAGAGAAGATCAGGCAGGCCTGACGACGTGGCAGAACCAGCCAGCAGTGGCCATTGGTCCTTTTTGAATGGGCAAAGCCGGAGCAAAGAAAAAGATGGCTGCCACACCCTCCCCTTTATAGTCTTGCTGGGCAGGAAAGGGGAGTGGAACAGACTAATTTAGCTCCGAGGGACCCCTCCTCCTGGGAGGGAGAAACCAAGTCCACCTGGATCAGGTTTCTTTTGCCCCCTGGGGGAAGCAGGGGCTCTTGCAAGCCTCCCCCACCAAGGATGGGTGTAACCCAGCACAGCAGGTCAGACTGCATGTCTGTACCTCTGAAAGATGAGTTAATTCACAATAATATTATTTATGAATAATAATATTATTTATGAATATTTATGACTAAATAAACCATGGCTTCAAGTACCACATCCAATCCCCCCTTGAACACCTCCAAGTGATGATGACTCCACCACCTCCCTGGGCAGCAGATTCCAATGGCCAGTTACTCTTTCTAGGAAGAACTTTCTCCTCACCTCCAGCCTAAACTTCCCCTGGCACAGCTTGATACTGTGTCCTCTTGTTCTGGTGCTGCTTGCCTGGGAGAAGAGACCAAGCCCCACCTGGCTACAGCCTCCCTTCAGGTAGTTGTAGAGAGCAATACCTGAAGGGAGGTTGATGTGCAGGTGGTATATGTTTGCCTGGTTTTCAGAACCTCCTCTGAGAGAGTACCACCTCCAGAGGACATTAAAGTTCTGTGTAAGGAGAAGTACAGTACAATGCCAAAGACCATAGCATTTCATAGAAAAAATAAAGAGGAAAAGGGGGTCACTGAAGGACTTTCCTGACAGAACTGGAGGGGTGTCACACAGCTTTTTAGCAAAGACAGCCAAAGGAGAAGATGGCATACTAATACTGTCTTTAATTGGAGAGAGTGCTACATAAGACAGTCAAATTAATTTAGAATAGAATAGAATAAACCAGGTTGGAAGAGACCTTCAAGATCATCGTGTCTAACCTATCATCCAACACCACCTAATCAACTAAACCGTGCAACCAAGCACCCTATCAGGTCTCCTCCTGAACACCTCCAGTGATGGTGACTCCACCACCTCCCCGGGCAGCCCATTCCAATGAGCAATCACTCTGTGTAAAACTTCCTCCTAACCTCCAGCCTAAACCTCCCCTGGCGCAGCCTGAGACTGTGTCCTCTTGTTCTGGTGCTGGTTGCCTGGGAGAAGAGACCAACCTCTGCCTGTCTACAACCTCCCTTCAGGTAGTTGTAGAGAGCAATAAGGTCTCCTCCTCTCAAGACAGTTCATAACTGACCATTTGCACCTGGTAACCAAAAAATGGAAGAACCCCATGTGGCTGAACCTCTTATAAAATGGGAAGAAACCAAAAAATGTTGGAGAGTCAGTCCCACAGAACAGTCCCTGCATTTTCATAGAGGTGACCGTGCTGTGCAGCTCACCACCTTGTATACTCCATCCCTGCTGTCAGGGTCGGAGAAATGCACAAAAGCCTGCAAACAGACATGCATGTAGTGGGCCCATGGATCTAAAGGCAGATTAATTTCACAGTGAGGCAGCACAGGGTGCCCATACTGGTTGTCGAGGGAGATGGTTGAGGCTCCGTCCCTTGAGGTGTTTAAGAGCAGGCTGGATGAGGCTCTGGCCAGCCTGATCTAGTGTAGAGTGTCCCTGCCCATGGCAGGGGGGTTGGAACTAGATGATCCTTGTGGTCCCTTCCAACCCTAACTGAAAATATGAAACTATGAAACTATGAAACTATGAAAAGATTCTTAATGAGATTTTTTTAGCAACTAGATGCTTGTATCACATGTGTGTTTAGAGAAAAGTTTTCAAAAGAGAGCTTTCAAAAGAAAATAAATGGGAACCAAAATGTTAATAAGTCCATGCAAATTTTGAAACAATAGGAATGTTTTTGTAAGATTTGTTTCAAACCTCCTGCCCTATGTCTATGGGGTTGTTTTTTTTTATAAAACATAGTATATACTCTTTCATGTGGTCATTATTTGCACGACACTGTACAATATGTTCTAAGTAACTCTGTGTACATCTCATACTACTTCCTCATACACCTCATACTGCTTCCATATCTCACATCAAGATAAACATAATTTTATTTAATTTCATAGATTTTAGAAATACATTTATCTTGTCCAATTTGTTGCATATGCAGAGTTATCTCCAACCCATCTTTCAACTCTACGGATGGCTGATACAAGGTTGAATATTTCTTTTCAGTGCTATTTCAGATATGCAATACCTTCAAACAAACAAACAAATACAGTAGTTTTGACTCCAAGTTCATTATTATATTCAGAAGTAGCCTTTGATCCAAATCCCACCAAACTCAATAAAAGACTTCCAATGGTTTGTACCAATATTATATCAGAATCTAAATGAAGATATCAAAATGTGCCAAGCATTTAGCAGTATTTTCTTCTTTTTCTAACAGAAAATGTTTTTCTTTCCAATTTAATGCATACAATGAAGGAAAAGAGAATATTCATTAATCTTCAGCACCTTTTCTTTCCTTTTATGCTAATATAATTAAGAATGCAACCAGAATAAGACAATTCAATGTATTTCACACATCTGCTATAAAACTCTGTAACTTCTATTAATAAAATCTTGGCTTTCAGATTGTCAGACATGTCAGATTTCAGATTTTTTTTTTTAATTTTCTTGCCTTTTTTCCCCCTGTAGTCTCATGTATTGGGCATGTTACAAAAAATCGACCACCTCATTTTCATCTTACCTCTAAGTTTCAAAATGTAAGTGATTAGCCACTATGAGGTAATGGTAGTAATACTTTAGCGTGTTTTACAGAGTGAGATACCCTCAAAGGATTAAAGGAATGCACAAAATCTTCTTTCTCTGAACATGAAGGCAGAAAAGGCCAGGATCTATTAAAAAATAAAATGCTACTGCTCTTTCCATTTTCCATTCTCACAATTTCTAGCTCTTTCCCACATAGCTCTGACACTAGCTCCACAAACTCTATTTCAATATGACCCTCAAACCAAGATTTTTGTATCTGTGTGTTTCTGTATATTGCTTCTCCCTCTGTTAGTTTTGGTGGTTGGTTGGTTTGTTTTTTATTGCATCTTGCTATCTGTTTCTCACACAAACAGCTTTAGTCCAGCCACTCCTGCATGTATAAAACTTATCAGCAGATCACAGCAAGCCTCTCTTTTTAGCAAGGTATACAAAAAGAGAGAACTCTTATTTCAGCTCTGTGTGCATCTTTTTATAGGCAGACATTACTGTTTCATTTGTCTGTACTATAAAGGATGTAGACAGAATGATGGGGTTTTTTTACACTTTATCAGAATGAGACATTGCATCTATCAGTTTTGCTGAGGCTAACCTAACTCAAAACATAGTGCTGAAACAGATGTAACTGAGAATACAAGCTACAGAACAGAAAGCTAAGGCAACCATGGGCTAAACCTATGACACTTAGACAAGACAGATTATATTTCTAAACCTGGAGGTATACATTTAGAGGCAGATGTCCTGAACAATGTCAGGTGCCATTTAAAAAGGAATTCAATCCACCAAATAAAACACCAAATCAATTTCCCTTGAGATGAGAAACTTATCACTTCACAGTTATTTTTTGACTGTTTAGTTACAGCACTGTGCTGTATTTTGTAAATTGCTAAACAAACCCCAGCAAGCTCTAGTTTTAATTCCATTGCTATGCCACAATCTATTGATTACTTGGTTTTATATCCAAGTACACAAACATTTATGACACCGAGAATAAGAGGAGAAAGATGTTAGGAGTATGGCCTAAGTTGTGTTCTGACCACCTTTCTGTTCCTGCCCCTCCTCCAAATGTTCTTTGGAAACATGACTATATGGATCAAAATAATTTCTAGATTGCTAGTTTTATCAGTGTTTATTAGCATTTCTAGGGTAGTCTGGGACAGCTTCTCAAAGTGATGGTTAAGTGTTCTACACAATTTTAACATGTAGAGAGATTGCACTTCTCATAATATGGAATAATAATTCTATTTTTCTATAGAAATTATGAACTGTAAGCACAAGGGAATAAATAACAACATCTTTTTCATCTGTTTGGAATTCAATGCTACTGATTCTCTACGATATCAAAATATTTCCAAAGTACATGTTATTTTATGAGAAACAGAATCAGCTGACAAAGAATGGAATGCTGGCAAAGAGCTAAACACACAATGTCCTTCAAAGGTCACTACTATTTTCTATGTTCTGAAAAATGCTAAGGAATTGTATACATATACAAGACATAAAAATGAGTTCCTCTCTCCTTTAATTCAACCTGTTACCAATTCAGATACTAAATTATTTTGTATCTTTGAGTTATACTTAATTCACAAAACAAATAATTACATTTAACCACTCCAAGTCAAGCATAATGTTGGAGGACACAAAGAAAAGGAAGATATTCAGGAAGGAAGGCTGGTATCTGTTATCTAAATTGCAGAAGCTTGGGAGCTACCCACAGAATTTAGAAATAGCTGGAATGGATATTCCATCTTCACTCTGTGACCTATACATTTTCAGACTTTTTTATTAAACTTTTTTTCTTCATTATTCACAGAATCATAGAATCACCAAGGTTGGAAGAGACCTCAAAGATCAACATGTCTAACCTGTCACAACAGACCTCATGACTAAACCATGGCACCAAGTGCCACATCCAGTCTCCTGTTGAACACCTGCAGGGATGCTGACTCCACCACCTCCCTGGGCAGCCCATGGTGAATGACTCTCTCAGTGAAGAACTTTCTCCTCACATAGAGCTTAAACTTCCCCTGGCACAGCTTGAGACTCCCCTGAGCCTCCTCTTCTCCAGGCTAAACAATCCCAGCTCCCTCAGCCTCTCCTCATAGGGCTTGTGCTCAAGGCCTCTCACCAGCCTTGTTGCTCTTCTCTGTACACGTTCAAGTGTCTTGATGTCCTTCTTAAAATGAGGGGCCCAGAACTGGACACAGGACTCAAGGTGTGGCCTAACCAAAGCAGAGTACAGGGGCACAATGACCTCCCTGCTCCTGCTGGCCACACTATTCCTAATGCAGGCCAGGATGCCGTTGGCCCTCTTGGCCACCTGGGCACACTGCTGGCTCGTGTTCAGACAGCTGTCGATCAGCACCCCCAGGTTCCTCTCTGTTTGGCAGCTCTCCAGCCACTCTGACCCCAGCCTGTAGCTCTGCATGGGATTGCTGTGGCCAAAGTGCAGCACCTGGCACTTGGATTTGTTGAATGCCATCTTGTTAGACTCTGCCCATCTGTCCAGTTGGTTGTGGTCCCTCTGCAGAGCCCTTCTGCCCTCTAACAGATCAACATCTGCTCCCAACTTGGTGTCACCTGTAAATTTGCTGATGACTGCCTCAATCCCCTCATCCAGATCATCAAGGAAGATATTAAAGAGGATGGGGCCCAGCATTGATCCCTGGGGCATACCACTGGTGAGTGGCCTCCTCCAGTGTCTGAGCATGCAATTTTGAATTCAAACCATGAGACAGAGATGCAGCTATTTAATCTCTATTACAGGAAGAGATTCCTAATTTCCAGCTTTTTCTGAGCATTATGTATTCTGGAAAGAGGTTTTTTTCTAATACTGCATCAGGGAAAGAACAGAAAGTATACAGAACCAGATGGTCAAGGCTTGTGCTTCATGTGCAGTGAGAAACTTAGAGAAGTGGTGACTGGGTCTCAGTCCAGACCAGGAATCTGAGGTAAATTGGAAGATAGTTTCCTCTCCAGTTTCGTAGTCACCAGGCCCATATATCATGAGATACAGTAGTTTGAAGAGAAAGAAATTTGTCCCTGTTTTACAGTCTCATTCTCTTTCCGCTGTTGAAATTTTTCACTTAATGTAGTGAATCAAAAAATCAAGATGATCTGTGTGCAGACCCAAAAGATAAAGGCTACTCTTGGAAGAGTGATAAAACTGTGCATGGTTCTCTAAACCGAATCAGCCCAGGAGAATTACTTAGTCATTTAGCACTCACACGCATACACGTTATTTTATTTCAACGAGTTTTAAATTCTCAGTTATTTTCCAACTGGATTTCTCTGTTTGGAGGAAAAGAAGCAATCTCCAAAGAAATGAGGCTATGACCCCTCTAAGGTGCTTGGGTCATTTGCTGATTACATCAGGGTACAGCACATATTTTGTCTCTGCTGCTGAGGGACTGAGCAGTAGTGTACTGCCACTGACATTGCTGACTGCACAGTAGTAGTTATTCCTGCTTATTGGCATCACACTGCTCTTCTAGTTCCCCAGCTAACCAATTGCTAAATTGTGCATAAACTTCCTAAGCTATTTTAAAACTCAATGTGAAAACACCTACGTGAATAACTCGTATGCACTACCGATTAGACCTTGACGGAAACACATTATAGACACAGAACCACTGTCACAACTCCTAAAATTGCATCCTTTCCCTACCAACCCCACTTGCCTTTCGTCTAACTCCATTTACAGCTTCAAAGCCATATAAAAATGCTGCCTATATTTAAATCTAGTTTCTATTCCTCCCTCATGAGCTTTCAGAAAAAAATTTGCTCTCTTCATATGATGCTTGGCAGGAAAGTACTACCTGGTAGTTACTGGGTTGGTTTGAAGCAGAAGTATCAGCCTTATGTATTCACAGTATTTCAGTGTGGTTCTGCTATAGGAGGTTACTTTTCTTCTATGTGCCACAGCAAGAACTACTGGCACAGGGACAAAAGAAGAACATCAGTGTGCTGTGGTCATCTTCCAAGGACAAGAAGGAAACATTGTAAATGATTTATACCTTGTAGTAAAAACCTAAACTTGCTGCTTCAAACATAATAAAAACTATGAACAAAGTATGAAGAATCTTTTACAACTAAAGTATATTTCTCAAGATAAAAACAAATAATTTTATTCACATTTCTCTAGGTGTTAATACCTCAACATTAGCTGCTCAATTTATAGCTGGTTAATCACCCTCATGTCCTCCAGCAAGACAGAGGCAGTCAGGAGATTCTGTCTTCTTTACTGTTTGTGTTTAGTTCTTGATGAAAATAGAAATTAAATCAAATAGTTCTGTCTCTGTATTATATTGGGCTTTGCATGATAATAACGTGGTAATGCCCAGTACAATTTTCCCTTATAGAGTATTCCAATATGTTTGGTTTGTGGCACATTAACAAACCAGATTATATGGCTGCCTGAGGATTTGATAGATAAGTTCTCTTACATCTAATGTCATATTTACTTGCAATATTCTTAAAAACACATTTCACTAGTTAAAAGCTTTTAAATTCATTCAAGTTGTGTTTGGTACTTTTGTTTACCTGCTGTTGGGGTGGTGTGAGAAGCAATGCTCAGCAGGAACTGAAACATCACTTTATTATCAACACTGCTTTCAGGAAAAATCCAAAACATAGCCCCATACCAGCTACTATGAATGCACCTAATTCTACCCTAGCCAAAACCAGCACATAAAGGTAAAAGGCATAAGACTAGTATCAACAACAGTAATCAAAACTGATTGTTAGAAGGTTGAATGCTCAAATGTTAAGTATCAGAAAGAGAAAACATGAATTGTTATTCCTGGATATCACAGAATCATAGAGTCATAGGACAGCTTAGCTTGGAAGTAACCTTAGTGGTCATCTACTCCAATCACCCCGTGATGGGCAGGGATGTGTCTCAACTAGACTCAGATGCTCAGACCTCATCCAAACTGGCATTGAACACTCCCAAAAAGAAGCATCCAAAATTTCCCTGGGCAACTTATTCCAGCATCTCACCACCCTCATACTGAAGAATGTCTTCCTAAGACCCAATCTAAACCTTCTCTCCCTCATCTTAAAAACATTCTCTATTTTCCTATTGCTAGACATCCCTACAAAAAGTTCCTCTCCAGCCTTCCTGTAGGATCTCTTCAGGTATTGAAAGGCAGCTATAAGGTCCCCCGCCCAGAGTCTACTCTAGGCTGAACAACACCAGCTTCCTCAGCCTATCCTCATAGCAGAGGTGTCCCAGCACTTGGATCATCTTTGTGGACTTCCTCTGGACTCACTCCAATAATTCTGTGTCTTTCTTATGATGGGGACACCAGAACTGGATGCAGTGTTTGAGCTGGGACCTCACAAGAGCAGAGTAAAAGGGAAGAATCACCTCTCTTGACCTGCTGGCCACACTCCTCTTGATGCCCGCTAGAATACTATTTGCCTTCTGGGCTGTATGAGCTCACTTTTGGCTCATCTTGAGCTTCTCATCCGCTAACAGCCCCAAGTCTCTTTCTTCAGAGCTATTGTCAACCCACTCTGCATCCAGCCTGTATTTGTGCCTGGGATTGGCCCAACTCAGATGCAGAGCCTTTCACTTTGACTTGTTGAACTCATGCAATTGTTAATGGTCCACTTCTCAAGTCTGTCAAGATCCTTCTGGATGGCATCCGCTCCTTCAAGCGAGTCCACCACATCGCACAGCTTGGTGTTATCAACAAAACTGCTGAGCCTGCACTCAACGCCACTGTCCATGTCACTGACAAAGATGTTAAACAGTGCTGAACCCAGTACAGATCCCTGAGGAGCTCCACTTGCCTCTGGTCTGTTGATCCCAGCCATTAGAGTCTGTACAACTAGAGAGTTCCTTATCCATTGGGTGGTCAATTCATCAAGTCTATGTGTCTGCATCTTAGGGACAAGGGCTTTCAAAACTTGACTGGATAATGCGTGAACAACTTTATTTAAGGCTTTGTGCTATCCTTCTGTTAAGCAGCAGCTTGGCTGTAAGTGATCACCAAACATTCAATCTATGTTTTGCTGTGGTCTTGTGATTTCACTCCACCCATAATACTTAAAATTATGAACCTTTACATTGGGAAGATTTCTCCATTCTTTAAGCTTTTCCTTGTCTGGAAACTTGTTGTTTCATGTTAGATTTGGTTCAACATTAGCAGTTATCTTCCTCTTGGAATGTGAATGAACTGGTGGCAATCTGGTGGCAACATTAGTCAAAGGATTCCTTTAATTATCAGTTGTAGACTGTGTGTTATAAATAATGTCTCTTAACTGCTCAGCATAATTAATATGTAGACATTCACACATGCAATTTTCTTCTGGGTAAAGGCAAGAATTAGAGAATTCTAATTCCTGCCTCTATGGTAAGCTAAACTCTGCCTAGATCACAAGAAATTTTGAATTTGCATCAAACTACACAAAAAAAAAAAAGGTTACAACAAATTCCTTCTCAGACATAACCTCCAAGTCCCTTCTCTTTTTCAATCACAACAATACTGTATTCCCTAGCAATTTTTTCACATCACAAATGTCTATGACCTGACATTTCATCTATGTATTTCATTGTTTCCAGTGCAATTATATCCTTCCTAATCTCTGCTCCATAGACCAAGAGGCCAGGTTAATTTAAACTGAATTTTGGTGTAATTTGTGCTTTAACCTTGGTCTTGACATTTATTCTGCCTTCTCTCTCTCTTTCTACAAAATGTATGCAAGCTGTGTCCGTAAAATAAAAACTGATGAAGGGACTCTTTGGTCATTACCTAAATCTCAGTTTTCTAATCCTTTAATGACATGCTGGGCAGTTGTGACTTTTATATGAGGATTTTTCTTTTGAGAATTTCACATTTTACTAATGACTCCAAGATAAAAGCTTAACAATGCATTATTGACTCATTATGAACATAAATCATTATGCCAGATTGACTGTTAAAAATTATATTGAAAATGCCAAAACTGTACAGATCGTCCTGAGATTAGAAAGGGTGAACAGATAAATTGTAAGATTAAAAAGATAAAAAAAGATAAAGAAAAAAAACCTACTAGGATTCTTTCATATTTAAAAGTCTCTCAATTTAGTATATGATTTCCATAAAAGAGATGTTCTGAGTATATATATAGTTTAAAACAGAAAGAAACAAAGATTTTCCCAGAAAAAAAAAAAAAAAACAAACAAAAAACCAAACTGTAGTCACTAATTCTATCCAAAAGCTTTTTCTATAGTTATACTGGGAATATTTTTACTTGCATTACATGTTGGCAGAATAGTTAGGAAACAAGACCTCACCTCCTGGCAATGTTATCACAAACCCCATCATTTTCTCACAAGAGTGCTCTTATGTTTAGGAAAAAAACCAAACAACAAAACAGACCTTTTTAACCATCTGGTGACATGAGACATTTGAACGTTATCACAGAATCACAGAATGATAGGGGCTGGAAGGGACCTTGAAAGACCATCTAGCCCAAACCCCTGCCAGAGCAGGATCAACTATACCAGGTCACACAGGAAAGCATCCAGGTGAGTTTTGAATATCTCCAGAGAGGGAGATTCCACAACGTCCCCAGGCAGCCTGTTCCAGTGTTCCATCACCCTCACAGTGATTTTTTTTTCCCTCATGTTTGCATGGAACTCTATGCCTTAACTTCCATCCACTGCCTCTTGTCCTGACATTGGGCATCACTGAAAAGAGCCTGACCCCATCCGCTTGACACTCACCCGTTAAATATTTATATACATTAATCAGGTCACCCCTCAGTCTCCTCTTCTCCAAGCTGAAGAGCCCTAGATCCCTCAGTCTCTGCTCATAAGGAAGATGCTCTACTCCCTTAATCTTTCTTGTGGCACTGCACTGGACTCTTTTAAGCAGTTCCCTTGTCCTTCTTGAACTGAGGGGCCCAGAACTGGACATGGTATTCCAGATGTGGCCTCACCAGGGCAAAGTAAAGGGGGAGGAGAACCTCTCTCAACCTACTAAGCACAACTCTTCTAATACACCCCAGAATGAAATTGACCTTCATGGTGACAGGTTGGACTTGATGATCTTTGAGGTCTCTTCCAACCTTGGTGATTCTGTGATTCAGTGATTCTGTGACACAAGAGCACATTGCTGGCTCATAGTCAACTTTCCCTCCACTAGGAATCCCAGGTCCTTTTCTCCTTCACTGCTTTCCAACAGGTCAGTCTCCAACCTATACTAATACCTGGAGTTGTTCTTTCCCAGGTGCAAGGCTCTACAATTGCCCTTGTTGAATTTCATTAAATTTCTCCCTGCCCAACTCTCCAGCCTGTCTTATTCTTTGGTTAGGTACAAATGCCACCATGACCTAGAAAAAACACTCAACTCTTTGTTTTGAGCAGAGAAAGTATTGTTTTTCACTGAGATGAAGTTGACTTTCTTCATAGCAGCCCATATGATGTTGTATTCTAGATCTGTAATCAAAACAATGTTGATAGCAGTGTTTTGACTTTTACTGAGCAGTGCATATGAAAAATCACACCTTTTCTGTTTCTGCCCAGTGAGCTGGCAGTCTAGGTGGAAAGGGACACAACCAAGACAGCTGACCCAAGCTGACCAAAGGGATATTCCATGACATGTAACTTCATGCTCAGCAGTAAAACTGTGTGTGTATTTTTCCAAAGTAGTCATTGCTCAAACATTGCTAAGGGTGTGATTAGTTTTGCATCACTTGTTACCTTCTTGCTTTCTTCTTTTTTTCCTATTTAATTCTTAATTTGTCTTTATCCTGAAGACTAATTTTTCTCATTTCTGCCCTTCTGATTCTCTCCCTCATCCTGCTGGGAGCATAGCGAATGACTGTCCTGGACAGGGGCTTATTTAGTAACCCAAAAGAGTGAAAGGTGGATGGTAATGTGATTATTTTTTTTTTAATGTAAAATAATCTGTAGAAAAGGATTTGGTTTAATTAAATTAGACAGCTGAGAAACAAAGAATGGGATAGAATGATTTATGAACAAAATAATTAGATTTGACCTTAATGAAGGTGAATACTGCTGGCAGGCTTTGCCTAAATCACTGATGTTCAGTAAGGGAAAAAGTTCTGAAGAAATCACTTTGTTAGTGTTTGATTATAATTCTTAGAGGTATCATCTGAAATAACTATTTTTAAATAATTTATTTTCAATACAACAGGTTTTGGTACCTCTACTGGTGTTGCACACATGAAATTTACTTTATTTGGCCAAACCATTAGGATAATAGTAAGAAACTGGGCACTGTGACTTTGGTTATACCTGACTGACTGCTTTTGTGAAATGGTGAAAACAATTAAGTATTTGGAATGTCATACTCATCAAAGCTAGCAAGGATAAAGCTATTAAATGTATCCATTTTAAATTGCTGACACATTTTTCCTAATGATTAATGATAGATTTAACTTAAGACAAACTTTAAGACAATAATTTTAGAAAACACTTTTATTATCTTTTCTGTGGAATTGTTTAAGATTATTTTGTTGTTCCACTAATTTTTTTTTTAAGCTAGAAACTGTGTCTGATACTAAGTCAAATCCTATTGAGAGATTAAAAATCACTGTTAACATGAACAGAGAAGACAAAATTTGGTTTGAGCTTCCGGGGCTAAAGTCCATAGGAGAGAATTGTAGATTACCCTTCTCTCCCCCTCACACTGTCCCCATAGGGAAAAGATAGGCATAGGAAGGTAATGTGGTAACAAAATAGACTTAAACCTAGATGGAAGTTAAAAAGTGATTTCAACAAAAAATTATAAGGTATCAAGGCAAAAGGGATGACAGGGATATCAGAAAAGAAAATATATACAGAAATACATTCAAAGCCAGAATTGGCAATGGAGTAGTCCCCACCATGTGGCAGCAAAGCTCCCAGCCAGCAACAGCTTCCCCCACCATGCAGCAAAGTGAAAGAGAGCAAGAAATCCAGCAAGTCCCTGGAAGTCCCACCTCTTAAATAGAGGGTATGAAGGAAAGGGAAGGGAATAACATAGTACATAATCTGGTGTGACCCCCTGGGTGAGGTTTTTCACCCTAGGGTTTAGCAATTACCCCATAACCTACAGCAAGTGTGATGGAAGAATTACCACAACAATTTTTCTACTCTGGTATTTCATTTCTGTTCTGGTTTTGTTTTGTTTTGTTTTGTTAATGGTTAATGGACCTTGAAGCTTGACAGCATTATTTTTGCTTTATAATTTCTAGCCGTCTGTGAGACAGATTTTTTTCATAATGTTTGAAAGCAGTCACTCTGGATGCTGCTCTCAGATGGAACTATATTGAAATATAGCTAATTATATAACTAAATGGTACTTTCACTTGAAGAAAAGCATGTAATACTTAATGACCCCAAGAAGCCACATTTTTTTTAAGTGGAATATTTTCCAAAAGATGGTAATTTTGTTTGTTTGCTTTGATCTGCATATATATCTTGTGCTATGTAATACAGAAGTGCACAGTTTAAGATGCAGTTATGTTACTGACATAATTCTGAAAACAACAGCTCTGAGACAGGGAGTATCAAGCATGCTATGTTGTAGAAAATCACAGCTAAATTAAACAAGCTATTTATTTCACATAAAACTGAATTTCATTTATTGAGTACGTTTATACTGTACTAACCTGGCATGAACAAATCTGTTGTCTGTTGTGTTGTGTATTGTGTGTATTGTATTGTATTGTGAGATTTTGTCCTGGTTTGAGGCCAGACAGGTCCTCTATTGTCCTGAGAGGGACAAAAGAATGACACTCACACAAATGGTTTGCAGAAGTGATGGAAAGTTTGAATGGAAAAGCAATTGGTGTTTTACAGAAAACTACAAAGCATAGTGTCAAAGAAATCCCAAAGTGTGCAATCTCTTACACCACATCATAGTATCATAGTGTTAGTCCTTCTCCACACCTGAGGGTATACGTGAAACCCCCAGGGCTCTTTCTTCTCCCCCTACTCTACTGCTAGGCTAGTCTCAGGCTGGCCAGGTCTGAGACTGCCCCCTTTTTCCTCCTGGCATTAGGCCTAGACAGGCCTAAGAGGCTTTGAGATACTCCTCCACCATTACCTGATAGGGAGCATCTCCCACGGGAGCAACGAGGGAAGGAAGAGGAAGGGAATGACTTTGCAGAAGGATTAATATGGTGCAGGATTTATGGGTATGAAATATGCTGTTTCCTGTGTCCACTTTACTGGTTTGGACACTCGGGATACTGGAGATGTAACTTATGTGGCAGTAACAGGAGGCACCCAGCCTAAACTGCCACAGATTTATAATAGAAGCATTTGTCTTTGAAAAAACTTGCTTTCCATTCCAGCTCTAGGCAATACTGTGGAATGTTATGTGATAAAAAAAGTAATAGGCAACAGAACAAGGATAAGTGAGATGGTCTATTTGGGGTAAATATGACAGCAATGAAAATGAAGGCCTCCTGATATGAGTTTTTCCTACCACATGACACCCGAGGAAAACTTACCAGCATTTTTAGACGGTGATTTGGAAAAGAAAAAGAAAACAAAAAGAAAAGGAATTGCCTAAATCTGGAAGTCAGAAATAGAGTTTTCAGGTTTTTTAATCAAATAATAGCTAAAAAATAAAAATTCATATGAATATTTTCTCCTAAGGAGAAAATGATGAAAAATTCTGTCTGTTGAATATGGTGCAGTAAAACCCTGCATAAATGCAGAGGAGCAAAGTGTTGAACTACAAAAACTAGTTTGGGAAATTTGTTTTGGTTCTGAGACAAATGTATAATGTATTGCTTTACAAAAGATCCAAATCAGTACTCATTCTGTGTTAGACAATGTACAGAGCTTTCAGGCAATTATAGCAAGCAAACAAACAAAAGCCACTACTGAACTTTAAGGGACATTTCTTTATTTTTATATTTTGTTTTTTGCATTTTTTCGACAATTGTAAATTACTTCCTTTAGATGGTCTCAGAATATCTGATCCCATACTTTGCTAAAGAATAAGCAAAAGTATGAGAAAAGGTGCAAAACTGCTAAATTGGTAAACGGACAAGATACTGAAATTCACAAAACAAACATATGAAAACGTCACAGAATCATAGAATCACAGAATCTTTCAGGGTTGGAAGGGACCACAAGGATCATCTAGTTCCAACCCCCCTGCCATGGGCACAGACACTTCACACTACATCAGGCTGGCCAGAGCCTCATCCAGCCCGGTCTAAATACCTCCAGGATGGGGCCTCAGCCACCTCCCTGGACAATCCATTCCAGGGTTTCACCACTCTCATGGGGAAGAACTTCCTTCTCACGTCCAGTCTCAATCTCCCCACCTCCAGCTTCATTCCATTCCCCCTAGTCCTATCACTGCCTGATATCCTAAGAAGTCCCTCCCCAGCCTTCCTGTAGGCCCCCTTCAGATACTGGAAGGCTGCATTAAGGTCGTCTTAGAGCCTTCTCTTCTCCAGACTGAACAGCCCCAACTCTTTCAGTCTGTCCTCATAGGAGAGGTGCTCCAGCCCTCTGATCATTCTCGTGGCCCTTCTCTGGACATGCTCCAGCATGTCCATATCCCTCTTGTAATAGGGGCTCCAGAACTGGACACCGTACTCCAATCGGAGTCAATTTCTACTAATCCTGCTGATTTCAGAAGGTAAACCAAGCAATCTCTTATCCTCTTGGAGTCATTGGTAGAAGTTGAAATATTTAACCTTTGAACAAATGTAGAATTCCTATCATACAGCAGCTTTTATTCTTATAAGACTTAGCAAAACCTGGCCACTTTGGGAGGTACCACAAAGGGGCTGAATGGATCAGATTTAGAAACTGCCCCTGCAACAGAGATATAGGCAGAATGCCTGTAACCAGTAGCCTGTAATGCCTATAACTGCAGTAACCAGTCCCAGCAGATATTAGATTGCTGGCAGCACAGAACAGAAGCAACAAAGACAGGGAAACATAAAGTATCAAGCTGAATGGACTTACCACAAAACTGAGAAAATTAATTTAAAGAACCTAGAGGTTTTTGACCATCTTTTAATGGTCAAGATGCTCATTATGAGATCTGGATGTGTGGATCAGTAATGGCTACCTCATGACTAAGAAACTAAGGATCTGCAACTGTAGTGCACTGAGGCAGGACCCAGGCACGTCCCATGAGGAACCGCAAGTCTCCCCCATCCCCCCAAGCCACCTTTGCTCTCCTGAAAGTCTGGTGCAGAGTGGGCAGAGACTTGCTGCAGCGGCGGGTGTCATTTCACCAGAGGGAGGGAGGTGCTGAGTCACGTGGGCTCGTTCCTGAATTGTTCTCCAGTTAGGTCGTGTGGCCAGGGATAGGGATGGTGGTAACTCACCACAAAGCTGTTTTCAACAGTTCTGTGTCAACCCAGACTGAGGTTAAACTTAAGCAGGCAGGTGGCCAGGCAACTGGCTGCAGAGAGTGCTGGAGCCTGGCACCGGAAATGGAGAGTAATGGAGATAACACCTGCATTAGGCGTGAGCAGCTTGATTATCTGTTTAATCTAGTGTCTGAACTGAAGGAAGAAGTTGCTAGACTTAGGACTTTAAAGGAATGTGAAAGGGAGTTGGATTTGAGGAACCAGGATCTGCAGACTCCCCTAGCAGAGGAAGGTGGCCCAAGATGCAGCAGGAAGTGGATACAGGTCCCTGTTAGAAGAGGCAAAGTAAATCCCTCACGGCTCCCCTCACCTTCCCAGCTGCCCTTGCAAAACAAGTGTGGGGCACTGGAAGTTGAGGGTGAGGTGAATGAGAAGACAGAAGACACACCATCTGAGGTGATGCCTAAAGCAAAACAGCCTGCCCCCTGCATCAGGACTTGTTCCCTTAAAAAACTGAGAAGGGTAATTGTTATTGGTGATTCCCTCCTGAGAGGAATAGAGGGCCCCATATGTCAGCTGGATCCTTCCCACAGTGAATTCTGCTACCTCCCCAGGGCCCAGGTCAGGGATGTTACCAGAAGGCTGCCTAGTCTGGAACAGTCCTCTGATTACTCTCTGTTGATAGTTATGCAGGTAGGGAGTGCTGCAGTGCTACAGGCTAGGGTCAGGGTGGCTGGAGAGCAGCCAGGCAGAAAGGGTCCTGGGGGTAATGGTTGACAAGAGGCTGAACATGAGCCAGCAATGTGCCCAGGTGGCCAAGAAAGCCAATGATATTCTGGCTTGGATCAGGAAGAGTGTGGCCAGCAGTCCTTCTGCCCCTGTATACTACACTGGTTAGGCCACACTGTGAGTACTGTGTCCAGTCCTGGGCCCCTCAGTTTAGGAAAGATGTTGACTTGATGGAATATGTCCAGAGAAGGGCAACAAAGTTGGTGAGAGGTTTGGAGCACAAGCCCTATGACGAGAGGCTGAGAGATCTGGGGTTGCTTAGCCTGGAGAAGAGGAGGCTCAGGGGAGACCTTATTTCTCTCTACCAAGACCTGAAGGAAGGTTGTAGCCAGGTGGGGGCTGGTCTCTTCTCCCAGGCAATCTGCACCAGAACAAGAGGATACAGTCTCAAGCTGCACCAGGGGAGGTTTAGGCTAGATGTCAGGAAGAAATTCTTCACAGAGAGAGTGATTGTCCATTGGAATGTGCTGCCCAGGGTGGTGGTGAAGTCACCATCACTGGAGGTGTTTAGAAAGAGACTGGATGGGGCACTAGGAGCTGTGGTTTAGTTGATTAGATGGTGTTGGGTGATAGGTTGGACTCAATGATCTCACAGGTCTCTTCCAACCTGGTAAATTCTATTCTATTCTAGTCTAGTCCAGTCTGTCTAGTCTAGTCTAGTCTAGTCTAGTCTAAACAGTGACAGGTATCTATCAAAATTCTCTATGTTGATTAAAAATCAGACATACTTCCTACAGGAATGGGGTATTTTGTCCCTCGCTGGTGGCCAGATGCCCACCACAGCTGCTCTATCACTCCAGTTCTTAGATGGACAAGAGGGAGGGAAAATATAACAAAACCGCAGGACTGAAGATAGAAACAATTTAGTAAAATGCAAAGGCTGTGCATGGAAGCAAAAGCAAACAAAGGTGTTATTCCATACTTCCCATCAAGCAGACAATGTTGGGTCTCTCATAGGAAGCGGGACTCCAAAATGCATGGAAGCTGCTCCAAAGGATAGACGTTATCAATGAATGTCCCCCCACTATGATGGTGTGACTGGGTAGATGAAGGGAAGAACAGTGGATGTTGTCTTCAGCAAGGCTTTTGACAATGTCCCCCTTTGCATTTTCATAGGTAACTTTAGGAAGTGTGGGTTAGATGAGTGGAGAGTGAAGTGGATTAAGAATGGGCTTAATGACAGCACTCAAAGGGTTGTGATCAGCAATGCAGGGTTGAGTTGGAAGCCTACAGCTAGTGGAATTCCCCAGGGACCATACTGGATCCAGTCTTGTTCAACATATTCCTCAACAACATGAATGAAGTCACTGAGTGCACCCTCAGCAAATCTGCTGTGATTATGTGATTCTGCTAATTCTAGGATGTAAGGCTGATGATGCTTCAGAAATTTCTCTGATTGCTAATAACCAGGAGTTGATGAAGGAGTCTGGCTGGCTGTCACATATCTGACTCAGATGCCTGATGGGTGTAATGCTCCCTCACCTTCTCTGTCTTCTTTCTCCACATGTTAAATCATTTAAACTATTGATGATTTCATTTAGGATGGTAGAATGAAAAATAAATAAATAAATAAAGTAGCAGTAAAGAAAATTCAGTGACTTCAAACCAGTACTCTGTGTAGATGAAATTAGTGCCATTATTAAACAATTTCAAGAATGATTTAGCAAGGTACTTGTCTAGGGAAAATATTTCCTTTCTGTTTATATTAAGCAGGTCATGTCCACAAAGCACTCTTTCTCAAAAATGGTAGAAGATATAGCGCAGTGTAGCTTCCCTAGGGGAATAAGTTCTTGTTTCCAAATGACCCATCTTCACATCTTCATGGTCTTCAAATCATAAGGCTACAAAGACAAGACATTTTTACTTCTTTACTTTTGACTGTGGGGATATTCCTGAACCCAATCTTCTACAAGATTACAGTTATTCTATGTGATAGTATGGGGGAAAAAAAAGTCTGTTTTAAAATGATTTGTATCTGTTGCACATGTGGTTCTGGACCTGAGTATGTAAACTTTAATTTATAGATAGATTTTTCTGAAATATATTTGAGCTGGTAGACATGTTACTTACAGTGTGCAAATGGAGTGAAATAGAACATAAAACTTGAAATATATTTGCTTTCCTAGCTGCAAAGTTTAATACTCTTCATGGTGGCTGACCACTTTGGATAGTATTCTTTAAAAGAAAAAAAAAAAAAGGGATCTTTAAAGTTTCATCTACCAGCTTTGTTTTACAGGCAGCTAAACATTTCAAATGAGTTGACATGTATACTTATTATTGTTGCTTCAACTGCATTAGGATAAAAGATCCCACAAATTTACTAAATGAAGCAAATCACAGTCTTCTAGAATGTCCATTCTTAGGAGAATCAGAGAATCACTGAATCACCAAGGTTGGAAGAGATCTCAAAGATCACCAAGTCCAACCCATCACCACAGACCTCATGACTAAACCATGGCACCAAGTGCCACGTCCAATCCCCTCTTGAACACCTCCAGGGATGGTGACTCCACCACCAACCTGGGCAGCCCATTCCAGTGCTGTGGTGGGTTAACGCCTTTTCTGAGAACAAAGAAAACAAAGCAGGGTGGAGGGCTTGTGGGTACTTTACCCTCCCTGTGGGGCGTTTTTCCCCTGGGAAGCTGAGTCTGTTCCACTCCCCGCTCCCTGCCCAGCTAGGGTATAAAAAGCAGGACATCGTAGCTGTTAGCCCCTTTTGGCTCCTGCCTCTGCTGGATGAGAGCTACTGCAGCTGCCCTCCTGCTCCTCTGCCACGTGGTTGGACCTGATCCTTCTCCCTGCTGCCTCCACGCCTCCTCAGAGAAAAAGACTGGTTTTGTATTATTATCTTTTTTTGTCCCACTCCCATCCACCCTTGTTCCTTGCCCTTGTGAACCTTTCCTGTTATTGTTATATATATATATTGTTTATTTATTGTATAATATATTGTTTAAAGACAACTCTTTACCTCTCTACTTCCAAGCTGACTCCAAATTCTTGTTTGGTGGATTTGTTCCTTCCTTTTCTCCCCTCTCTGTTGGCAGGGAGGAGGGGGGAGTGGGGGAGAGATTCTCAGCCTTGCCCCCATCTGAGCTCTTAACTCCAAGTTAAGGCTTAACCACCACAAGTGCCTAACAACTCTTTCAGTGAAGAACTTTCTCCTCACCCCAAGCCTAAACTTCCCCTGGTGCAGCTTGAGACTGTGTCCTCTTGTTCTGGTGCTGGTTGCCTGGGAATAATCAAAATGAAAAAAAAAAAAAAGTTTTCTGTAGAGGCATCAGGGTGCAATTAAAATGGAGAGATATGTGAGATATCACAGTATCACAATATCACAGTATCACCAAGGTTGGAAGAGACCTCAAAGATCATCGAGTCCAACCTGTCACCACAGACCTCATGACTAGGCCATGGCACCAAGTGCTACATCCAGTCCCTTCTTGTGCTACATAAAAGGTTGAAAAAAAAGAGAAATTGAAATTCAAGAACTCAACTTTCAGTACTTCATAATATTTACTGGATTTCTGTTTAGGCAAGATTCCTGAAAATAATATTTTCAAGGCTTTTCTGCTTGTCTAGGGACTGTAGGGTGATTGGAGTGTTATCTTATTTGCAAACAGGTTGAAGAAAAGAAGTTAAATCATTTAAAAAAAAAGTGGAAAAGCAAATTCTGGTTCTCTGTGTTTGTGTATGCAAATTAGTCCAGTGAAGTCTGTATATAAAGGGCAGGCTTCACCCCCAAGCACTGCAGGTTTCATTATTTCAGAGTCTATTTTATAAAAGCAGAACTAAATCTGCCCCTTTTCCACAGACAGGAATTTGTAGGAATATGAATCTTCTTAGAAGTTCCCATATCCAAGATGATGTGCCTATTGCCACAAAGCAGGTCACCATTTACAAAGAAAGTCACTAATCAGACTTTATTCTTAGAAAAAAGTTTACTATCTAGTGCAGCAAAGTCTTTATACATGAATAAACAATAGGAACATATGCAATCTCTGGCCACCAGAGCTACCTTTATGTCCCCAGAAGCCCTCTACAACAATTTCTATCGAACATAGTGACACTTCAGATTAATTGCTGAATTCTCCCCTGCTGAACTCAGCCAACAAGCCACTCATGACTCAAGCAGATGTTTCTGTGCTTCAGGCAAACTGCAGCATGTTTCTATTCCCCTTGCTCCCTCACTTCCATCACCTGTGACAAAGGTTTTACCAGAGACATCACAGGAATTTTATTCAAGTGAAACAAGATGCTGGTCCACCACAGTGCTGCACAATAGCTTAAGCTTCCAATTTACAGGAAGGAATCCAAAGGACAGAATACTATACAAAATATGGGTTAGCTTTGTCAGTATGCCTCTACTGATTGTTACTGCATTTAAAGGGAAAAGTGGGGGTAGCATGTTCCTTGAAAAGTTCTCTAGAAAAATGTATTTGTCTGAGCTCATTTCACTAAAGTTTGTCATAAAACTAGAAGAGGGTGAAAGGTAAAAATATGAGGCAAATTGATTTTCTGTGTTCTGAATGGATCTAAGCAGAGATAGAGTAGACAGTGTCACATGTAGAACAGCAGCAAGAGAAAACATTAAAAGGGCCAAAGCAGAGCAGCAAGTTTGTGCCTGAATTCTCTTTTGGCCCTCAGGTGCACCAAGGAAGACTCTAGTAGGGAGAAGATCAATCAGTTTTCCTGCAGATGATGCAGCATATAGTATCTTAACCCCAGATGGAGACTCAGTGCTGCTAGGAAGAGCAGACAGTGCCTGCAGATGGATCTGTATGCATAACCTCTGTTGCCCTCTTGATCTCTCCCTTTGATCATCAGTACTCTCCTAACTCCCACACACAGACTTTTGTCGTGTCCTTTTATCCTGCCTTTATGAGACAGAAAATAAGACTGATAGTCTGTATTTGCTAAATCACAGTTGCTGTTTCAAAATACATCATCTTCCAAATAAAATGGATTTAACAAGAGCTGTGGAATTCTGTGTAGTTATTCATGGGTTGATTAGAACTGCATGGGAATGGTACATTTCTTACTGAATATACACTGTTTGCAGTGACATTCCATTTCCAGCTTCACATGTTTTTTTCTTCCTGTTTTTTTCTTCCCCTTATAAATCCACCATTTTGAAGGAATACTAGGAACAGTCTTAATTTGGGAAAATTTGGGAATTTGTGGTGGGTTTGTGTAGTTCTAAATGATTTCCTTTCCAATCAGATATGTGATGCTGATCCATTCTTCTGAATTAAATTTTCTTTTTTTTTTTAATAATATTAATAATATTTTTTTAAATCCCACTCTAGCTTTCATCTGGTTTCTTCTCCACTTTAGATACCATAAAGCTCATCTTATATAAAGTGTATCTTACAGTCATCTCTGCAAGCATTAAAAGAAGAAGTTTTGGACACAATAATAGAAGGGCAACAAGGTTGGTGAGGGGTTTGGAACACGAGCTTATGAAGAGAGGCTGAGGGAGCTGGGGTTGCTTAGCCTGGAGAAGAGGAGACTCAGGGGTGACCTTCTTGCTCTCTACAACTACCTGAAGGGAGGCTGTAGACAGGTGGAGGTTGATCTCTTCTCCTAGGCAGCCAGCATCAGAACAAGAGGACACAGTCTCAAGCTGCACCAGGGCAGGTTTAGACTGGATGTTAGGAAGAAGTTTGATACAGAAAGAGTGATTGCCCATTGGAATGGTCTGCCCAGGGAGGTGGTGGAGTCACCATCATTGGAGGTGTTCAGGAGGAGACTTGATGGGGTGCTTGGTTCCATGATCTAGTTGTTTGGGTGGGTTGGATTGGTTGATAGGTTGACGCGATGATCTTGAAGATCTCTTCCACCTGGTTTATTGTATTGTATTGTGTTAATATATTTCAGAAGAAAAAAATAAAGTATCTACTCTTACTTCAGATTATTCCTTTGAAACATTATTTTGCACGTTCTTTCAGAGCTCTGGTGTAGCCATTAACAATGATTTGACCCTTGTAACTAAAATAATGTGGTCAACTATTCTCTTTTATACATGAAGTGAAACTTTTCATTTGGTACAAGATGCTGCAAGGTACGTGTGTTTCAGAAAAAAATTATAACAACTGTAATTATTCACCCCCCAAAATATTTCTAGGTAGAACATGCATTAATATAAATGGTTTCTTTTTATTGTAATTTTTAAAATAAGCAAAACCTTCATATTTCAAAGTAGTTGGGGAATGGATGCAGTCTGTCTCTTATTCCACTTCTGTAACCTTTGAGTAAATATCTGTAAGATGCAAAATATATCTCCACAACTTTATATGCAAGGATCATTGATAATTAATTCCTGAAATTTACAGTGAAAATATCATTACTTCACTTCAGTTTCTAGACAGAGCACTATCTAGGGGATTTTAAAGAAGTATCATTTTGTTCTTGCTAAGGTTACATTTTTCCAATGTGTTAGCATCAGCAAGCTTGTTTACACAGCATATCTCTCGCTAGGGATTTTCAGTCACAGACAATGACTTCTTGCTTTCTTATTACACTCTGTAGTACTGCCCTGGTACTGCCTCTGTCACCCACTAGATATAGCCAAAATGTCAGCAACTGCAATGAAGAGAAGGGAAAACAAATAACTTGCCATACAAAGCCTTATGCTATGGTGTTTTATAAAGTGAATGCTGCCAGTCACAGTTGATCAGCAAGTTTTGTTCAAAGCACAGGGCTGACTATTGATTTAATTAACTAGAGTTGAAATAAATTTCATTTCTGCAGTGCAATAATGTGCAGGATGGTCCCAGGTTTTCACAGAATGCATTGAGAGGAGGAGAAAATACAAATATAAATGAATGGGACAAAGCCCTGAAATCAGTGCCTGACAGACGAAGAGGACTGTAAATGCATCAAACAACGGGGCAAAATATTCTCCATTGCTGTTATCTGAGATACAATAGCTGTAAAACAAATACAGAATGCAGAATTAACCAGGCTGTAAATGACCTTTGAGATCATCAGTCCTGCCTAATCAACACCACCTAATCAACTAAACCATGGCACTAAGTGCCTCATACAGTCTCTTTCTAAACACCTCCAGTGATGGTGACTTCCTGGGCAGCCCATTCCAATGGCAAATCACTCCTTCTGTGATTAATTTCTTCCTGACATACCGCCTAAACCTCCTCTGACGCAGCTTGAGACTGTGTCCTCTTGTTCTTGTGTGGTTGCCTGGGAGAAGAGACCAACCCCCACTTGGCTACAACCTCCCTTCAGGTCATGGTAGACAGCAATAAGGTCTCCCCTGTAGCCTCCTCCAGGCTACACAACCCTAGCTCTCTCAGCCTCTCTTCATAGGGCTTGTGCTCCAGACCTCTCATCAGCTTTGTTGCCCTTCTCTGGACGTGTTCCAGCAAGTCAATATCTTTCCTAAACTGAGGGGCACAGAACTGGACACAGGACTCAAGGTGTGGCCTAACCAGTGCTGAGTACAGGGGCAGAATGACCTCCCTGCTTCTGCACACTGTTCCTGATACATTACAGGATGCCATTGGCCTTCTTGGCCACCTAGGCACACTGCTGAGTCATGTTCAGCCAGCTGTCAACCAGTACCCCTAGGTCCCTCTCTGCCTGGCCACTCTCCAGCCACTCCATCCCCAGCCTGTAGCTCTACATGGGGTTGTTGTGGGCAATGTGTAGAACCCGGCACTTGGATGTGTTAAATCTCATGCCGTTGGACTCTGCCCATCTGTCCAGCCTGTCACGGGCCCTCTGCAGAGCCCTTCTATCCTCTAACAGATCAACACCTGCTCCTAATTTAGTGTCATCTACAAATTTATTGATGATGGACTCAATCCTCTTGGCCAGATCATTAATAAAGATACTGAACAGGATGGTGCCCAATACTGATCCCTGGGGGACACAATTAGTGACTGGCTGCCAGATAGAAGTGGCACCATTTTCCACCATTGTCTGGACTTGGCCCTGCAGCCAGTTCCTAACTCAGCATAAAGTGCATCTCTCCAAGCCACAAGCTGACAGCTTGGCCAGGAGTTTGCTGTGGGGGACAGTGTCGAAAGCCTTGCTAAAGCCCAGGAATACTGCATCCACAGATAGAAGGGTCACCTGATCATAGAAGGAGAGCAGGTTGGTCAGGCAGGACCTGCCCCTCCTAAACCCATGCTGGCGGGGCCTGATCCCTTGGCCATCCTGTAAGTGCTGTGTGATTGCACTCAAGATGACCTGTTGCATAATCTTGTCTGGCACCAATACAAGGCAGTCAGTTCTACCTTTTCTTTGCGAGTTTTTATATTTGATCAGGTCTAGAAAAAATTAATGACTATGAGGATAAATATAAGTTCATTTTTAGATCCAAACAATAACAAGTTATTTTTTCTACCTATGTGGTCAAGTCTCTGCACTGAATGTGAATTATTGAATATTAACAGTGTTACACCAAGTTAACATCTTTCAACTAATATTTTGTCTTAAAGATATCTTCTTGGTTTGCAGATTTATTACAATGAGTGGCTCTTAAATTTGAAGTATGTGTCTCTTGTGGTCTAATACAGAAATATTTATGTGAGCTTAATTCTATCAGGCTATTTGAGAGCTGTTTTTAAAAACCTTGGTGAATTACCCATATTAGATATCAGTGTTTCAAGGTTCTGCATATCAGGGAAAACACTGCTGACTTTTCCTGTTAGGAGATTGGTTGCAGATTACTCCTTATGTCAGACCTTTCTTTGCCCACTTTATTGTTGGCAGAAATTCAGGTCTGCCATTGTCCAACAATAGTGTAAATTTGCTCTGTGCTTGGTGCCATGGTTTAGTTGATTTGATGGTGTGGGATGATGGGTTGGACGTGATGATCTTGAAGGCCTCTTCCAACCTGGTCTGGTCTATTCTATTCTATTCTATTCTATTCTGTTCTGTTCTGTTCTATTCTGTTTCTGTTCTGTTCTGTTCTATCTGATCCAACTATTTCCATTTTCAGCGAAGGGTTTAGCCAGTCTTTGTTTCCCAACAATGTATGATTGCAGTGTGTTCAAGTGGATCATACAAAGGCCAAAAGTAAATTTTATATAGACAAAGACATAGGCATACACATAGATGAAGTTATGCATACAGCTGTAGATACAGATGGTATAAACACACACATACACATATATGTATTTGATGTCTATATACAGTCATACATGTATGTATATGTATATTCAATGCAAGTCTGGATCTGTTGCAAAAAAACCAGTACGATACACTAAGCAAAGTGAGAAAAATTATCCTGAAAATAAATCAACTGGAGTAAAACATCTTGGAAATATAAAAATAATGTTGTCTTTCAAGATTATAATATTTCTTTTTTCCCTCAAAAGATGTACAAGTCATTTGTCTCAAAGCATAAGCTGAAGAAATTCTTCCTGTTTTAACTCTTCATACAGAAAGAATGGTGCATTATGTTTGTCAGCAGACTGCTGAGTGTGTAATTATTCAGACACTAACAAAATTTTATTCATGCAGAATAAAATCATACAATTCTTGTGCAGTTTTATCCTGCATTGAAAAAATGTGTTTCTGTAAAACAGATGATACAATGGACTCTTCATAAACAGTGTTTGTGTGTCAGTAACTTCACTAAAATATCCCAAATCCAGGTGACTCTAGTATGTGATAAACATACATTGAACAACATAGTAAACAAACTGTTCTGGTAGAGAAAAGAGGAACATACTATGATGAGAAATAAAAATGTGAGGACAGGTAGTTTGTTTGTAAGGGATAGAATAGAATAGAATAGAATAGAATAGAATAGAATAGAATAGAATAGAATAGAATAGAATCAACCAGGTTGGAATAGACCTTCAAGATCATTGCATCCAACCTATCATCCAACACCACCTAATCAACTAAACCATGGCACCAAGCACCCCATCAAGTCTCCTCCTAAACACCCCAATGATGGTGACTCCACCACCTCCCCAGGCAGCCCATTCCAATGGGCAATCACTCTCTCTGTGTAGAACTTCTTCCTAACAGCCAGCCTAAACTTCCCCTGGCACAGCCTGAGACTGTGTCCTCTTGTTCCTGTTCTGGTGCTGGTTACCTGGGAGAAGAGACCAACCTCCGCTTGTCTACAACCTCCCTTCAGGTAGTTGTAGACAGCAATAAGGTCTCCTCTGAGCCTCCTCTTCTCCAGGCTAAGCAACCCCAGCTCCCTCAGCCTCTCCTCCTAGGGCTTGTGCTCCAATCCCCTCCTCAGCTTTGTTGCCCTTCTCTGGAAATTCTCCTCCAAGTTGTGGCCTGTACCATTCTCTGAAGGAAGAAACCTGCCCTTCCAATGGTAAAAGAACATTTGTATAGGCATGTGGTTTCCTTCCTATGCAGTCTGACAGTTTCTTTTGCATTGCTTGTAGTAAAAAGCTCCAAAATATTACAGAAGGATGAAAACAAGAAAATTTCCCAGATAAAATGATGAAGTAGAACTCCTTAGCAACCAGTGAAGGCTGAACACAGATATCTTTCAGAAGAATGTCCTAAAAAGTCACACAGGAGGAAGTAATGTCTTTATACCTGAGTGAAATCACAAAATTAAGACAACCTTTAAAAACAATAGGAGTTAAATGCTGCATGGTTTAACATTAATCATCCCAATGACCTTGATTATAACTCTTAGTCATACAGAGGAATCCAGATGCACCTTTTAGTTCAGGATCTGGTGGTTACTGAAAAGTACAAGATCAGGAAGGACACAAGCTCTTCTTCTTATATTCTTTTATCAAGCATCTGCAATTGGCCACTGATGGAGATCAGATGCTGAGTAAAAAGTGTTACTTTTTCCCCGTAGGGATATTCACATTTTATGACACAACCCATCCTCCCTTTTTCTTTTTCTTTACAGAGCTACATTTTAAAGTACAACTTCTTTCAGTGAAAGATTTTCCTGAATAATTGAGGTCTAGATGAAGACTGCTCTCTGGTACTGTTTGAGAAGTCTTCTTAATTAACATGAATATTTCAGAAAACAGTGCTAATCAAGATTTTACTTTAATCATTTGCCTGTGGAGAATAGCAAGAGTTCCTAAAAACTTTTTCTTTCATGCATACCTAGAAATTTTGTCAGTGCTTAATTTTATAATTTTGTACGGAGCTAAGTTGGTAAATCAAGATGTTTGTCTCACCTTCGTCCCATAGAGACTGAAGCAACTGAGCAGGGTATCTCATCCCAAACTTCTCTCTGTGACTGTATCAATTGATAACCAGACAAACCACAAGCTAGCACTGCTGTGGAAGCTGGAGCTCACAGAATCACAAGTTCCACATTCAGGAGTGTATGTTGCACCCAAAGATTTTGGAATGGGTTGCCAGTTTTTGGGGGTCTTCTGTTGGAGAGACTCCTCCACAGATGACTGATGCATGCACAGTTTAGAGCCAAACAATTCAACTAACTGTGGGATGTGTGTTAATGAGATTGGAGTGTAAGACCACAAAGGTAGTGGAGCTCCCCAACTGATTGAGGCCTTCAAGACCTGCAAGATATTGCTGTATCCACAGTGGTGGCTGTTTGCTTTAGTTATTTCTTGGTTTTCCTCCTTTTCTGTATTCCTAACTTTTCTCCTGCACATGTAGCTAAATAAAATTTAAGTGCTTTTCTCAACCAGCTACTCAGTTCCTTCTCATTTTCATGCTGGGGGTCCATACAAGAACCTTATCTTCTAAAGAAACAGGGACAACTTTACCTCTGAACTACTTTTTGCAGTTACATTCTGTAGTTCATAGTCAAGGATATTTTGGCTTCACAAGAAAATAGCTATATACATTTTTCATGATTCACTGTGTATTTGAGACCACTTATGCAGTGACCAGTGTAAAAGCAGTTTGAATTGCTTTAGTTAGCAATAATCCTTAGGATTTTAAAGGCACTAGCTCTATTGACGTTGCTGTTATTTCCAGTGGCAGCAAAGAAATATTAGTAAATGTTCAATTTATTGGTCTGACTTACATTCATTATTAACTTTCTGCACTTTTACCAGAGCAATATTAAGAGCATAATAGATGCTCATAATTATTTATTTCAAATTGCTTAGCAATTTTTTAATATTTTTTGCTATTTGGTCAGGTTATTCTCTTCTCTATTATACCTGAATTATCAAATAAGACCTGTCACATGAACCTCTCATTTTTGTAGAATGTCTCCTTCATATATTCAGGAAAAATACAGTAAAATAAAATAAATACTTTGCTTTCTCTCAGTTTTACAGATGTCTGACAATGTATTTTGTGTGATTCTTTCATTGTGATGGGACACCGACACGACTTTTTTTTCATTGTTCTGTTTTCTGTACACTTCTTCTTGTTAAGCTTTTATAAATGAAAGGATATTGAACTTTATCAATATATGTTGATAATAGGAGGAAAGCAAAATCAGTAAAACAAGTGCTGAAATTATCAAATGATCCAAAGCAAATCAATATTGATTCTAAGGTAATTGTTACGCTGTAGAAAGAACTGAAGAAGAAAGGTAAGTTGTATAAGAAATGGTTGGGGCATGAAACATGCATTATTTATTACTAATCCGGAGATAGAATGGGAGAAATAAAATTGTTTAAAGATAAAAATAGAATGAAAGTGTGTGTGTAGGAAATGGTCAAAGCATGTGGTGGTTTTAGGCTATGCCTTTAAAATTTAGCTGCAGATTTTGAGCAGAAAAGTAGAAAAATGTAAATAGTTTCATAGTTTCATAGTTTCAGTTAGGGTTGGAAGGGAACCACAAGGATCATCTACTTCCAACCCCCCTGCCATGGGCAGGGACACTCTACACTAGATCAGGCTTGACAGAGCCTCATCCAGCCTGGTCTTAAGCACCTCCAGGGATGGGGCCTCAACCATCTCCCTGGACAACCATTCCAGGGCTTGACCATTCTCATGGGGAAGAACTTCCTTCTCACGTCCAGCTTGAATCTCCCCACCTCCAGCTCCATTCCATTCCCCCTAGTCCTATCACTACCTGATAGCCTGAAAAGTCCCTCCCCAGCCTTCTTGTAGCCCCCTTCAGATACTGGAAGGCCACAATGAGGTCACCTCGGAGCCTTCTCTTCTCCAGACTGAACAGCCCCAACTCCTTCAGTCTGTCCTCATAGGAGAGGTGCTCCATCCCTCTGATCATTCTCGTGGCCCTTCTCTGGACACCTTCCAGCACATCCATATCCCTTTTGTAATAGGGGCTCCAGAACTGGACGCAGTACTCCAGGTGGGGTCTCACCAGAGCTGAGGAGAGGGGGAGAATCACCTCCCTTGACCTGCTGGCCACACTTCTCCTGATGCAGCCCAGGATATGATTGGCTTTCCGGGCTGCAAGTGCACATTTAGAGCTCATGTTGAGCTTCTCGTCCACCAGCACCCCCAAGTCTCTCTCCTCAGGGCTGCTCCCCAGCCAGTCCCTGCCCAGCCTGTATTTGTGCCTGGGATTGCCTCGACCCAGATGCAGGACCCTGCACTGGTCTTGTTGAAGCTCCTGAGGTTGGCTTGTGCCCACCTCTCCAGCCTGTCAAGGTCCCTCTGGATGGCATCCCTTCTCCAGCGTGTCTGCTGCACCACACAGCTTGGTGTCATCAGCAAACTTGCTGAGGGTGCACTCAATGCCACTGTCCATGTCACCCACAAAGATGTTGAACAAGACAGGTCCCAGGACTGATCCCTGCGGGACTCCGCTTGTCACTGGCCTCCACTGGGACATGGACCCATTGACAGCCACTCTTTGGGTGTGCCATCAAGCCAGTTCTTTATCACCTAGTGGTCCATCCATCAAACCCGTGTGTCACCAGCTTGGAGACCAGGATGTGGTGCGGGACAGTGTCAAAGGCTTTGCTCAGGTCCAGGTAAATGACATCAGTTGCTCTCCCCTTATCTATTAATGTTGTCACATGTTCAAAGAAGGTTGGTCAGGCAGGATTTGCCCTTGGCAAAGCCATGCTGACTGCTCCCAATCACCTCTTCACTACTCTTCTGAGTCAGTAGTGCCTCCAGGAGGATCTGCTCCATGATCTTTCCGGGCACAGAGGTGAGACTGACTGGCCTGTAGTTCCTGGTTCCTCCTTCTTACCCTTTTTGAAAATGGGAGCAATGTTTGCCCTTTTCAGTCTGTGGGGACTTCCCCAGTCTGCCATGACTTTTGGAATATAATAGAGAGGGGCTTAGTAGCAACCTCATCTGCCAGTTCTCTAGCACCCGTGGGTGTATCCCGTCTGGTCCATGGACTTGAACACTTTCAGGTTCTTCAGGTGATCACGAACCTGAGCTTCACTTATGAAGGGCAGTTCTTCTCCCCGTCCCTGGCATCGTCTGCCATGAGTGTGGCTGGAGGCCCTTGCAGTGAAGATGAGGTAAAGAAGTTATTGAGTACCTCAGCCTTTTCCACATCACTTGTGACCAATTCACCAGTTTCCTTTCTGAGGGGGCCACACCTTCCCTACTCTTCTTCATGCCATTAATATACCTGTAGAAGTTCTTAGTGCTCCCTTTGACCTCCCTGGCTAGATTCAATTCGAACTCTGCTTTGGCTTTCCTAACCAGGCCTCTTGCTGCTCAGGCAGCTCCTTATATCCCCCTGTTCTATCTGTCCTTCCCTCCACTTCCTGTAGAGTTTCTTTTAAGTAATAGTGTGTCCAGCAGCTCCTTGCTCATCCAGACAGGCCTCCTAGCGTTCTTCCCTGCTTTTCTCTTTGTTGGTATACATAGCTCCTGGACACAGAGGAGGTGGTCCTTGAATACTGACCAGCTGTCCTGGGTCCTCTTCCTCCAGGGCTTCGTCCCATGACACTTTGGCTAGCAGATCCTGAAGCGATCGAAGTCTGCACGCCTAAAGTCTAGGGTCATAAGCTTAGAATAGGTCCTCCTGATTGCCCTGAGGATATTAATTCAACTGCTTCATGATCACTGCAGCCAAGGCTGTCTCTGAGCCTCACATTGGTTACCAGCCCTTCCTGTTGGTGAGAACAAGGTCCAGCAGAGCACCTTTTCTTGTTGGTTCCTCTACCATTTGGAGGAGGAAGTTGTCTTCTATGCAGTCCAGGAACATCCTGGATTGCTGGTGCCTTGCTGTGTTGTCCTCCAGCAGATGTCAGGGTGGTTGAAATCACCCATGAGGTCCAGGGCTTGTGACCTGGAAGCTGCTTCTATTTGCCTGTGGAGGGCCTCATCTGTTTGGTTCTGCTGGTCAGGTGGCCTGTAGGAGACCCCCACAGTAATATCTCCTTCCCCTGTTTTGCCTTTAATTCTAACCCATATACTCTCAACCATCTCATCATCCCTCCCCAGGTGGAGTTCTGCTGATTCAGCTGGTTCTTGACATAGAGGGCAACACCTCCTCCTCTCCTTCCCTGCCATCCTTCCTAAAAGCTTATACCAGTCTATCCCTACATTCCAGTCATGGAATCATCCCACCAGTTTCAGTAATGCCCACTATGTCATGGCCTCCCAGCAGCACGGTGGCCCTTAATTCATCCTGTTTGTTGCCAAGCTGCGTGCATTTGCATAGAAGCACTTCAGCTGGGCTGGCCTGTTGTCCTCTTGTGCCAATTCCCTTGGTTTCCACAGGGTGTCTGGTGTGTCATTTGTATCTTGCCTCAGGGCAGCAAGTTGAGAGCCCTTACCAGCTCTCCATCCCTCTGCCTCTGGTGAGCTGCCCCTCTGTTTGTCACAGGCCAGCAGGAGACTATTAACCCTCCACCCTTCAAATCTAGTTAAAGCCTTGTCAATGAGCCCTGCCAATTCCTGCCTCAGGATCCTTTTCCCCCTCTGAGACAAGTGTGTGTCCATTAGTTGTTTGAACTCTGGTGCCTTGTAAACCAAGCCATGTTGTATACCCAAATCCCTGTCGATGGCATCAGCCCGAGCCATGAATGGCCTGTTGGCTCTTCCTCAATGTTCCCTCATCATCGCTGACATTAGAGGGATAGCAGAGAACACAAACTGAGCTCCTGATCCCTTTAGCAGGTGCCCCAAGGTTCTGAAATCTCTTTTAATGATTGTGAGTCTCTCATTGTTGCATCGTCACTACCCACCTGAAAGACCAGCAGTGGGTAGTAGTCTGAAGGACTCACGAGTTTGGGAATTTTGCCTACAATGTCCTTTACTGGGCAACAGGGAGGCAGCAGATCTCCCCTATGAAACAGGTCTGGTCTGCATATTGGGCCCTCTGCTCCCTTCAGTAGGGAGTCTCCTATAACGATGACCCTACAAGGTTCTTTTCGGTCTAGTTTTGATAGCTGGCCTGAGGCAACCTGTCATTGGTGCAGCTCTGTCTTCCTTGAGTCCTCGTTCTGACCTATGACCTGTTCCTCCTGCAGAGCCTACAGCAGTTCTGTAATTGCACTGTAGGCAGTGTGCTGCTCAAAGTATGTCTGTTTTGTTGGGGGTTTTTTGGTCCAAGTGAAAATACATGACACTTCTAACAATATTAATCAGATAATTCATGATGGTATTTTACTACTGTTTAGCCATTTCTGAGCTGAAATACATGAATCAAACTATATTTCTAGAAGACTCACATTTGTTCTATAAGCAATGTAAATGATAGAGTTTAAGGCCTTTTTAATAATCTACACTATATAATAATACATACTACAGTAGTGTATTACTTCCATATATAATATAATACACGGTGGTACCTTATGTATTTGCAGTTCTTTTCTCTCTTAACAAGGAGGTAGTAGGAAGGCAAAAGTTTCAAGAAGGCTCTAAAGGATCAACATATGTATGGAATGGCTTCCTTAAACTGAATTTCAAAGTTCACTGAATCACAGAATCACAGAAACATTCAGGTTTGAAAAGACCTTCAGGATCACCAAGTCCAACTGATAACCTACTCTACAAGGTTCACCCCTAAAACATATCTCCAAGCACCACATCCAAATGATCTTTAAACGCATCCAGGGCTGGTGACTCAACCATCTCCCTGGGCAGCCCATTCCAAGGCTTGAAAAATTATGGTTTTTCATTCTGGAAAACAAGCAATTGAAGAGAAGGATATCTACAAAATTATTAGTGGCATGGAAAGGTGGAAAGGAATCAGCTGTCCACTGTTTCTGCAGTAGAACCAGGGACTATCAGTTGAAACCAGCACTGACGCGAAGAAGTCTGAGATTTTCAGATGTATTCCTTCTGGTACTGTCAGGGTGAGTGGAAGAAGATATGGAGAGTACAGAATTTAAAGCTTAAATGGTACAAGTGAAGATTGGACAAATACATAAAGAGAAATGTTCTGAAGACTACTGATAGCACATATAAACAACAGCTTTCCCATGTAATCTGTTATAAATTGTTGAATTTTAAGAGAATATTCTAGCTATCAGAATTACTCTTCTAATTTTACATTGCCATATTCTTGGACTAATTCTGGATTTTAAAAAGAAAATCGAAAGATATTAGTTTGATAGAACTTTTTGACATTCTCAGTTTAACACGTTTTATGTTATTTTCATTGCTGGGCTTCGTGTAGATTGGTAATTTACACCCACTAAATCCCACCCTCAGCCTTATCACTCCAGCAATAACTCAGTGTTCCCCTATCCATATACAGTTTACAACACAACTGGATCACTCCAGCTTCTGCAGCCTAACCTCTACTGCATCCCTGCTTTCTTTCCTTTGCCATTGTTTTGACTCCTAGAAATACGTGCTGTAGCAGCTGCAGTTATATATGCCTGTGCAACACAATATCCAGTTTGCCAAAGGATTCATGTTTATTGCCGAAGAACACATTTTTGTTTCATAGAAGGCTCCTCAAAATATCTGTCACTAACGAAATAAATGAGTAATGTCTGTTTTGTTGGACAAATATTTTGCCCTTTGTGCCAGACTACTAAAGGTGAAATGACCAACTCTTTAATATATCCTAAGAATTCTTATGATGATCCTTTAACTGAAACTTATGCCTTTCCACATAAGAGTTTTATGTGAATGACACATATGTTTCAAAGAAAAAAAATGCTTTCTTGAAAATATATCAATCTGCTCAATTCTAATTGTAGAGTCAGATATAGTGCAGTGTTGGCAGCATCATGCCAACAGAGGACCCGAACACAGAATCACAGAATGATTTCAGTTGGAAAAGATCATTAAGATCACGGAGTCATACCATTGTCTAACTACCAAGTCTAGTGCTAAATCATGTCCCTTAGCACCACAGTGATGCATCTTTAAAACCTCTGTGAATGGGAATTCAACTGTCTCCCTGGGGAGCCCATTCACTGTTTACAAGACAAGATAGAAGCTCATCAAGCTAGCAGCCTATGTCTTAGATCATAGTAAAAACACACTTCAAAACAGAACAAGCAGAAAACAAAGTACAAGTTTTAAAAATTCCAACATACCGGCTCTATGTAATTTATAAAGTCATAAAATGGTTTGAGTTGGAAGGCATCGTAATGATAACATAGTTCCAATTCCCTGCCATGAGCAGGGGACACTTCCACTAGACCGGTACACTCAAGGTCTCATCCAACCTGGCCTTGAACACCTCGGGGTGGGGGTGTGGGGGGGAGCTTGCTTTCATGACTTCACTGGGCAACCCTTTCCATTGTCTTGCTACTCTCACTGTGAAGATTTTCTTCCTAATATGTACTCTGAATCTGCCCTCCTCAAGCTCCAATCTATTCTCTCTTGTTCTATGATGACAAGCCCTTGTAAAAAAGTCCCTTACTGGCTGTCTTGTAGACCCCTTTCAGGTAGTGGAAGGCTGCTACAAGGTCTCCCCAGAGACTTTTCTCCAAGCTGGACAGACCCAACTCCCTCAGCCTGTCCTTATAGGGCAGGTGTTCCAGCCCTCTGATTTTCTTGTGGCCCTCCTCTGGACCTGCTCCAGCAGATTGATGTTCTCTTATGCTGGGGGCACCAGAACTAGATGCACTGCTCCAGGTGGGTTCTCACGAGACCAGGGCAGAGGGTTAGAACCACCTCCTTTGTTCTGCTGGTCAAACTAATTAGGTGTTTCTAAAGGTAAAAAAAAAAAACCCCAAACTATGTATATGCATGTCTGTTGTGGTTCAACTAACACCACCCACCTACTTGCTCATCCCTCTGTCAACAGTATGGAGTGGATTGGAAAGGTAAAAGCTAGAAAAACACATGGGTTGAAAAAAAGACAGTTTAATAATTGAAATTCAATATAATAATATACTTTGTAATAAAAAAGAAAATAACAAAGAGAAATAAAACCTAAGAGAGAAAAGTGATGCAAATGAAAACACTTGCTCACCCAACCAATGCCCAGACAGTCCCCAAACATTGGCTCTCCAGCCAACTTCATTACGTTATTTCTTAACATGAAGTCATATGGTATGAAATATCCCTTTGGTAGTTGTGGTCAACTGCACCAGCTGTGTGTCCTCCCAGCTTTTTATGCACTCCAGCCTACTTGCTGGTAGGGTGTTGTGAAAATAGAAAAGACCTTGACTTTCCAGTCGGGTCTGCAGTAACAAAAAACATCCCTGCGTTATCCCAAGTTAACAACAATGATTCCAGCACACAAAGCCAAAACATAGTCTTGCACTAGCTACTATGAAGAAAATTAACTCTACCCCAGCCAAACCAGCACATCTTCTCATATACATTCAGGCCATTTGTGGTTGACTAGACACAGTACATATGGTGTTTTAAGGTGTTTGTAGCTTCTATGCCTACAGCATACACTTATGCATAAATAATCCAATTTCTAGCTTTATTAATTTCTGTGCTTTTGGAGAAACAACACTGCATGCACATATGTACAAATGTATAAGCATTTTGCAATGAGATCACATTCATTTTCCTACCCACCATGACTCTGAAAAAGTTTAAAGCTATTTTGCCAAAAATGTAAATCAGAAAAATATAACCTTGTTTTTGGGAAGGAATCAGACTATAAAAAATTAAAATATTTTATAAAGCATGAATAC